>VMBQ01004687.1:7577-44504 GCA_007657795.1 Dreissena rostriformis
TTTGAACGTTTGAATGTTTTATCGCGATAATCGCTTAATTTTGGAGCACAAACGTTGACCTCACTGTAAATAGCAAGTACCATTATCTTATATTATCGGAAAGAGCATTGTTCTTATATAATGATACTGTAATGTGAATAACTCATTCGCATAAATCCAGTAACTGAACCGATTACATGGACTAAGGAGGTCCTTATGTTGTAATTGTTTATTTGTGATTAATGTGCATCAAATGTGTACAATCCATTATTTTTTTTTACAATAATACATGCACTTTAAATTTTTCACTTTCCGTGTTTTATTTAAACTTATAATACCGGAGGGTGTAAACATGAGGTTTTCATTTAAAAACATAAAAGCAACAACGCAAAAAGCGTATACGATTGTTTTTCAGCTTCGAAACAAAATAAATAATAGAAAATAATGAAAATAGCTTTTTTCACTTTTTTTTTAAATAATGCCAATAATTATCAGACTCATAAAATAACGTTCGCATCTTTCATGAAATATATAGAGGATATTTGTTGGATTCGGTGGAATATCGATTTTATTTCACGAGTTATCATAAGAAATAATATTTTCACGAGTGGACAGCGGTTCAACTCATATTGCGGTGAATTCGATTTGCCTCGGTTTTCTCGTAGCGATGTCGACGGGAGTTAGTATTTACGGTGTGTCGCATATTTCAAAAGTCGATCATGTTTTTTTTTTATTATTTCAATACAGTAAAGATCTAAAAACCGGTACGGTCTACTTAGAACATGGATAATCTTGTTTTGTGTGTGTGAAGTGTCGTAAAATAGAAAGTTTTTAATCGGTTTCATGTTAGTTTTCTTTGTATTATAAACTTGTGTTTTCTTGTGTTGTTTGTGTGTTTTATTATGTGTGTTTTGTGGCATTGTCTTTTCTTTTCTTTTCTTACGGTTTTGTTGTGTAAAATAAACTAACAAAAGTGATCAACTCCATGTTAGTGCGTTTTAATAATATCAATAAAAGGTAAAGAGTCTTCTGGAGTTTCACTTCTTCATATTAACTTATCCAAGTTACGCCTTTTCATCGCTTCACGTTTGAACGTTTGAATGTTTTATCGCGATAAACGCAAAATTTTGGAGCACAAACGTTGACCTCACTGTTAATAGCAAGTACCATTATCTTTTATTATCGGAAAGAGCATTGTTCTTATATAATGATTCTGTAATGTGAATAACTCATTCGCATAAATCCAGTAACTGAACCGATTACATGGACTAAGGAGGTCCTTATGTTGTAATTGTTTATTTGTGATTAATGTGCATCAAATGTGTACAATCCATTTTTTTTTACAATAAAACATGCACTTTAAATTTTTCACTTTCCGTGTTTTATTTAAACTTATAATATCGGAGGGTGTAAACATGAGGTTTTCATTTAAAAACATAAAAGCAACAACGCAAAAAGCGTATACGACTGTTTTTCAGCTTCGAAACAAAATAAAGAATAGAATATAATGAAAATAGCTTTTTTCACTTTTTTTAAAATAATGCCAATAATTATCAGACTCATAAAATAACGTTCGCATCTTTCACGGAATATATAGAGGATATTTGTTGGATTCGGTGGAATATCGATTTTATTTCACGAGTGATCATAGGAAATAATATTTTTACGAGTGGCGAGGCCACGAGTGAAAATATATTGTTTCTATGATAACGAGTGTATTTAAATCGATATTCCAACGAATCCAACAAATTTTCTTTTTATTTTATGTTTTTTTTTTCATCGTTTATTTACATTGTAAAGAGTTTAACTGGAGAATTTCGCTTGAATAATGACGTTATTTCGTCCAAAAAATGACGTCATTTCGTAAAAAATACCAGTTTTAAATAGAGAATAATAGGTTAGTGTTGATTATAGATGTTTATCATGCGAGGCTTAGAAAACAAAAAGCACGAGCCTTGGCGAGTGCTTTTTCGTTTTCGTGCCGAGCATGATAAACCTGATCATAATCAACACCTTTTAATCTTACCTTTTATTCTTTTTATCCCACTTTTTATTCAGTAAACCTTTTTATTTAAACAAAATAAGTTTAACTTGTTATTTTCGCTTGATTTATGACGTCATTTTGTCGAAAATATGACGTCATTTCGTGCCGTGTATTATAGCAGAAATTTAATCAACGGGGCTATAATCAACCGAAATCGCTGTAAAAGTGGGATAAAATCCAGTTTTAAATACCATTTTTATTTCACTGATATTTCTCTATAAACCACCGGAAACACGCCGGGTATGCGAATACTTTTATGACGGATGGCACTTCCATAACAGAGAACAACAAAAGACACGCGCAAGAGGCGAGTTCTTCAGCTTTTTTGCATTTATGGTCTGTTCATTTGGTTTTCAGACACGAAACATTGTTTGGGTGATTAATGATTTAGCACTTCGTATGACGAAGAAAGAAATTCGCGGGAAAATGGTGAATTGTATAAAGAAAAACGATAAAATTCCACCGATAATCAGCATGAATTGGATGATCAGTACATATTTTAACAAAATAAACCTACTTGGAAATAAATCAAGAACGTGCTTACTATTCGAAATAAAAGTTCAATATGTCAATTAATGTTACAACATGTTACATTTTAGTTTACTAACGTATTTGTTGAAATTCAAATGTTTTAAGATTCGCATGCACATTTTTCATTGGCGATTCGTTTACCGATCATCTCGATGACAATGGCACTTCCATTCCCGATTACCGGACACTTTTTTCCAGATATAACACACTCTTTTAAGTGAATCAAAAATGCAGAATTCGCTGTGAAATACTGTTAAAGTAAGAAGGCAATAAATAAAAATATATGTACTTACGTAAATTATAAACGAATAACCGAAACATTTTCTTATCCCTTTGGAATATCATTTTGATTTGGTAAATATGTGAAAAATTAATGTGAATCAAATTCGATATGACTGATGAGAACAGTCTATATTACCATATATTATCAACATATATTTAACAGTGTTCGAGTCACCCGACCGCCAGATCTACGCATAGTACACTAAATTATGTTCTTTTTAGCGAAAGGGTTGATCTAAAACATGTATCTGTATGTCCTTATGAAGGTACTAAGGCCATTTACTTATATATTAGATAGCATGTCATGAATAATCACTGTGCTTAAACTGCCTCTCAGAGATTAATATCAGCAGCGATGTGACAATCAGGAAGACACATATATACCGCATGCTTAATTCTCAATCGTTTTTTTTTTTTCATCAGTGTCTATATACTCGTTAGTCTACTTAATTAGTTAATGCGCATTTTTATGCAAAAAGCGACAATTTTGTATTTGCATCTTTCTAACCAAGTCTAGTGTTACTTTAAGAAGAAAAAGAACACGAGACAACGAATATTTTTCGTTATGAAACATGTTCTGTAGCAGTATTATCTTTATACTGTTTTCTGCAGATGCTTAAAGATAGGCGATTGATTTGCGCAAATTGTTCAATACAGCTATAACATAATCGTTTGTGTTAAAGTTCTTGTTTTATATAAAAACGTCTGTGCAAATAATACAGGCACATGCCACATTTCAAATTATCGATAGTTTTTCTATGCTCTATACGTAAAAAACATGAGACTTGAATTTATTTATAATATGGAATATACGCACACACTCCTTGTTTGAAATTTACGAGCAGATTACCGTAACCGCGTGTTGATTATGATGTTAACCCATAGACCATATAAGTATATTCAAAGTTTAAAGTGCAGTCTCGGGTTATTAAATGTTATTTATCTTTGTTTTTACAGACTATATTGTAATTTATTTGTTAACTTGCTCAGTAGACGATGATCATCGGGCATATTATTTCTTAATTGTATGTTACTATTTGTAATCAACATGCACTGATTTGTGTAAGCTGGTTCGTTTTTATAGTTGCTAATACAGCACCTGTGTATATTTCAAATGAAGAGAGTAATCGAGGTTCATTAGATGTCGTCAATTTATAATTGTTAGTTAAAAGTGTTCATTTTTAATAAAAGCAAAAATAACTGTAACATTTTTTTTCTTATCATCATATGTATAACATAACTTATGATCACTTACAGAATTATACATATTGCGTTTAGGCACAGAATAGTTTAAAAATGACAAGACATTTGCGTTATTTTCTTTAACATATGTATTCATTAAGTTTGAGGAATAAATATTTCGTAAGAACAGCCATAATATACATAAATGCATTTCAGGTAGAAGATAAAACTCGGTGCCCAATTTGTTGAAAGTCTCCGTAATCCGAAGTGCCCTTTATCGGTAACCAAAGTGCCTGCATCTTTATTTATACCACTTATTAAAACATACTCTATCTTTGTTTATGTTTAATTGAATACTATCAAAATTTCAGTATTTGAAGCACAGTGATTACTCTACATGCTGGAACAGCAGACACATTCTTGCACTATATCTTAGTAGTTTTATTTTGTTCAAATGTTTACTGTTCATCCACTTTATGCTGTTTTCCGACCGAATGTATTCTTTTTGGGGCAAAAATGTATCATTCGTCCGTGAACTTTTGTTTTCCCAATACAAAAGGTTACACCATTTATCAACTTGACCATGTGTCTTGTCTTAAAAACTAATCTTAACTTTAGAAAAAAAAATTGAGAAACTTACCTCTCGCGCGCGGCGTTTCTTGTTCTCTGTTATGGAAGTGCCATCCGTCATAAAAGTATTTTTCGCATACCCGGCGTGTTATAGTTTGATTGTTTTTTCTGGATGATTAAACTAAACTTGTATTTTCTTTATCGGGAATCTGCATCTGATTCATGCATTTGATGGGTGTCCTGCTGACCTGTCATGACACGCCACAATAAATATCCAATAACGTATCTTTTCTTATTCCCCCTTGAAAAAAAGCATATCGCGCATATTGTATTCAGTTATAAATAGACACGCACTCAATCTCCAGGCATATACAAAAAAAACACATTTTAGGTGGTTTTTCGGATCACCGTTGAGATATTATGTTGTTTTTTTTTTTTGTTTTTTTTTTGTTTTTGTTTTTTTTTATATATAAAAATCAAAATAATGTCATGCCCTATATCATCATTTAAACATGAACTTGTTCGTTTTTATTGTTAGAATTTTGAAACTAAATGACTATGTCACTGTTATTTAATGCTGTTAGTATATGCTGTGTGGTATTTAGATTTGATAACAACCGATGCCTACCTTTTGCACTTCTTTATTATTTGTAATATCCTTTTAAAATGTATCAATGTATTAGCGTCTGTTGATATGGCCGCCATTTTGAATAAACGGGAAGTTGATTTACTGAGGCTGACATGTAAGTGCATTCAGGGTAGTTTACACTGACTACAATATTTTGACAGGTTAGTCATATGAATATTTTCCTTTAAACTCATAATCCACCATTATTATGTAATAAAAAGGTAATAGTTGTCTTTATAAACGATTTATTTATCTAATTGATATGTATTTGACCATTGTTTAATTTTAATATTGTTAGAAAAATCATTTGAAGACGAGTGACATTTACTGTGTAAAGAACGCTCAAATTCTTTTGTGCGCTTTTGCGCTCTTACTGAGCGTTTCTTGTGCGTTTTTTGTGCAGTTTTCATATGTGCGCTTTTATGTTAATATTGCACAATGTCATGTGTGCGCTTCTTAAGGGTATACAAGGCACTGACAATTCTCATTCGAGGACTCTGAACTTTGATTTTCTAGGTGTGAGACCTATTTTATTTTGTTAAGATATTTCATTCTTGAAAATTAAAGATTGGCTTTCAAAATTTAGGCTACGCGAATTAATAAAATTGTTAAAGGACATATTAAAAATAGAGAGTGCAAATACTTACTGTACTATTAATAAACTGCATTTGTAATATTACTACAATTCTATGATATTTATGAATTGTAAGTCATATTGTTGTTACATATATATTGAAAGTTGTTATTTATTTATTATAAACGAATAAATTGTGGAAATGTTATACATCTTGAGTTCACATTTTCTTGTTATATCACAAGGAACTAGGGTCAGATTGTTTTCTTTAGTTTTCAGTTTATCAGAGTCCATTTTAGTTCAATGTCAAAGTAATTAAATAAGACAAAAATCACAGCTACCGCTTGGCTCGTGACAATATAAAGAATTGTTGACTTAGTTAACTCTTCGTAACTTAATAGCATACACAACAAAACTATTATTTTAACATTAATAAATATAAAGCACGCCCGTCGGCGTGTTGTTAATGACCTGGACAGTTGTCGGCGTGAATAACGAACGATCTAGATGAGGTGGGGACGTTGTTTCCAGTGCCCAATCTATCATGCAAAGCACTGCGTCCAGCCATATCTCCAAGGGGCTTCGCTCTCGTCGATAAGAAAGTTGAGTTGCTTCTCACCACGGAAACCAAAGACCTGTATGGAACGCCGTATATGCCTTAACATGACAACGTGCATTACATCACAGTATTTATCATTGTATGATATAGATTTAACATAATATGATGTTCCTTTGGAATTATGCGTTGTTAATTAATTATAATATGATGATAAGTGTCCATTAGAAGATGCTCACTGTCCATTATATGATGCTCGATGCCCATTTTATGATGCGCACTCTTTATTATATGGTGTTCACAGTACATTATATGAAGCTCATCGTTCATGTTTTGATGCTCACTGTTAATTATATGATGCTCATTGTTCAATATATGATTCATTATGATGTCTAGTCTGTTTGCTATATTTTGGTGCTACAGGTGTAGTCCGTTATTGTATGTTCATTATTTATTATTATTCAATGCTCAGATTCTATTGTAGGATGACATTTAGTCTAAACATACGAAAGCTTATTAGTACCATTGAACATTTAAACAGAATAGTGCGAAGTCGTATAAAGGCGTTGTTACGCAAATACACACGTAATAACGCAAACAAACGCATTATAACGCTAATACACGCGTGTTAACGCTTACAAAATACGTAATCACGAAAAACAATGCGTAATTACGCGAAATAAAGGCATAATAATGCGAAATAAAGGCGTATACGCGCTAAAAATGCGTAATAACGCCCAACGAAAAGGCGTACAAACGCTAAAAAGGCGTTATAGCGCAATCTAAAAGACGTACAACCGCAAAAAAGGCGTTATAACGCAAACTAATAGGCGTACACACGCTAAAAAGGCGTAATAACGACAAAATGTAAGGCGTTTTAACGCTTAAAAATGGCACACATGCTAAAAAGGCGTAATAACGCCAAACGAAAAGGCGTGCACACGTTAAAAAAAGGCGTAAAAGCGCAAACTGAAAGGCGTACAAACGCTAAAAAAGGCGTTATAACGCAAACTTAAAGGCGTACAAACGCTAAAGAAGGCGTAATAACACCAAACTTAAAGGCGTACAAACACTAAAAAAGACGTTATAACGCCAAACTGAAGAGCGTCAAAAAACGCAAAAACAGGCGTCATAACGCTAAAAAGGCGTACAAACGCCAAAAAGTCGTTAAAACGCAAACCTTCAAAGGCGTACAAACGCTAAAAAAGTCGTTGAACCAATTTTTGTACTATATAAAATGATGACTTCTTTTAAGACATTAATTCAACCCAAAACGTCATTGATACAGTTGCGATTATTTTATCTGTAAAGATAATTTCTTGAAGAACGTTTTCAACCGTTTTGCTACGGAATACCGTAATGGCCATCGTGGTTACACATTAAAATCCAGAGGCGAGAATGCGAGAACGCGAGAGTACGATGGCGACAATGCGAGAAAAAGATGACGAGAGTGCGAGAATACGATGACGAGTGTGCGAGAATACGATGACGAGAATGCGAGAACGCGATAGTACGATGACGACAATGCGATAGTATGATGGCGACAATGCGATAGTCATATCGTACTGTCGCCATCGTAGTGTCGCACTGTCGTCATCGTATTCTCGCACTCTCGCATTGTCGCCATCGTACTATCGCACTGTCGCCATCGTATTTTCGTAATGTCGCCATCGTATTGTCGCACTGTCGTCATCGTACTATCGCGTTCTCGCATTCTCGTCATCGATTTCTCGCACTCTCGTCATCGTTTTTTCGCACTCTCGTCATCGTATTCCCGCATTGTCGCCATCGTACCATCGCGTTCTTGCATTCTCGCCCTCTGGATAATAATGTGTAACCACGATGGCACTAACGGTATTCCGTCTTTGAACATGACATTCCTAGTGCTGAATCTATCTGCTTTTCCATTCATCACACTAGCTTCTATGGTTTTTCTTTCACCTTTGAGATGTAATTCACATGCAACATCTTCGTTTAGATTAGACGTTGTACTCCCGTCATCTAACAATGCATTGATGACTAATTCACGATTGCCTGCTGATACTACTATCGGAATGGTTCTCAGAGCAATACTTGATCTATTATGAGCACTATATGTCTTCGAGACATCTTCTTATGGTACTGGGTGAAGTGCTTTAGCATTAACATTCTAAACATCTCTATGTAATAGTCTGTTGTGTGTATTTATGCAACTATTTATTCCACACTGTCCCTTTAATCTACATTCTTTCCCCATATGATTACCTTTAAGGCATCTGAAGCAAAGTGCAGCATCTTTTGCTTGTTTTCATTGTTCTTCTACGTTCATAGCCTTGAATTGCATGCATTCCCATGCATTGTGATTTTCTCTGCAAATTTGACATTTAACAGATTATTTTTGCCTTGCGTCTGTTTTTAGGAAGAATTGGCGTTTCAAACCATAAATAGTCTCCTTTGCATGGACTGCATATTCCGTCTCTTCATTCACAAACGTTTTCAATGTTTCAACATAGTCTGGTAACGAGTTGACATGGAGTGTTCTCATATAGCGTGTTAACATGGTTTGTGGCAGTTTCTTTAACAAACGGTGGTATAACGATCCTCCTTCAAGATCATGAAGATGTTTTACTTCCTTCAAGTAAATAACTGCAATGTCGAGTAAATCAGCAAATTGTTCAAGTTCATTAGGCGTTTCATTCTTTAACGACTGGAAATTCTCATACTCATCTAAGAATTGGTTTACTACTCTTTTGGTACCACCATATTTCCTGTCAAGCCTTTTCTTTGCAGCATCATATGCCTCTTTCGAATGTCCCAGATTTTCAATAGAATGTAGCGCTTCGCCACCTAGGTACTGACGTAATTGCAGAAGTTTTTACTGTGGGATACTTGGCGATTTGTCAATACATGCTTGAAAAGCTGCCTTCCATACTGTGTCTTGTCACCAGTGAACACGGGGATCTTTACTCTTTGAAGTTGTTTCCATATACCTCTGCCTTATGCGGAATCCGATTTACTGCCGTCTTCATGGTTTGATTCATGATCTTGGTTAGACTTATCTTGGTAAGACTTGGAGCTTACTGTGAAAACTTCATCATATAAACTCACGAGTTCATCATACTGTTTTTTCAAAATTATCAATTTCATCCAAAGTACTCGCCAATTCTGTTGAATCTTTCACCACTTAGGGCTTAGATCTTTAACACTTTGTACTGCCATGTCCATAGCCTCTTCAACCTTGTCAAGAGACTCTTTCGCAAGATATACTTGGCGTATCATCGCTTAAAATGTCTTTCATTTTATTACGCGCCCTGGTGAATGCTGCTTTACTTCTAGATTTCTTCACTTTTAACTCTACCAAATACTCTACCTTATTCTCCCGATGGGTGTCTTCACCTTCTTTGTCATTTATTGTGAGATGTACACATAGGCAAACCTCGCTCTGCTACCAAAAATGGGGTTCTATAGAGTCTATTTAATCCACCTCAGAAAAATAAGGCACACACACTAATGCACTTTTCACTATATTATACTTTTATTCACATTGTATAGTTATTTAAATATTTTACACAATACTATACTTTTCATATATAGCATAAAACAACTATTTTCTATTGTTTCTATTGTTTCTATCAAAATATTTCCACGTTTATCCTTTCTCTATAAAACCAAAAACTAAACTAAACTACTAGTCTATCAAAGCTTATTCTAACAGCTTTTTAAATGTCAAACATCTATTCATGATATCAATTTGCTGCAGTTTGAACAAGAGCATGGTAAAATTAATGTTCTTTCAACAGAGTGTTATTAATGTAAACAATCTGGGAACACAATGTTTTTATAAACTTCATGGTTAAATGCTTATCAACAATTTCCCTTCAGAACATTAGCTAAAAGTTGTTGTATTTTGTTTTACTAACATTAATTTTACTCCTATGCATGACACCAATGACAGATCTGATGTTTAGTTAAGTCANCACAGGCTAATCAGGGACGACACTTTCGGCTTTTATTGAATTTGTCATTAACATGTCTCTTCTAAACGAAAATCCAGTCTATGAGAAGAGTTTCATCCCTGATTAGCCTGTGCGGACTGAACGGGCTTTCCTGGGACGATACTTTACGCACATGCATTAAGCCCAGTTTTTTCAATCATGAACATCAACATCCACTTGTTCGCAATTAAACAATCAGTTTCTCCATATTCTAAAGGGTTTTGCATTGATACTGCAATTAGCATTACATTCAATATAGTTTGTCTCAAGTAATATGTTATAACGATGCGCGATCAAAATGACAGGTTTCGTTTAGGTTAAAAAGAAAAGACAATTGTACGACCATAACACGTGTCATATTTGTTGTTATGATAACAGTATTAATTATTTATTGAAGTAACGCATACATATGCTATATATGGTATCTCATTATGTACGTCACTTGTAATAAAACAATCAAGAGCAATTAGTAAATGTTAATTGCATCTCGTACGCCGTGTTAATTATTTATAAGTTTCATTAAACTGATAATGTTATAATCAGATTGCTGGTGATGGTGGCGGTGATGGTTGTGATTTGATGATGATGGTGATTATGGTGATGGTGGTGGTTGTGATGGTGGTGATGGTGATGATGGTAATTATGGCGATGGCGGTGGTTTTGATGCTGGTGATGATGATGATGATGATATTTTTAATCACCAATTTCTACCACCATCATTTCCATCATTATCACCACCACCATCTTCATTATCATCGTCGTCGTCATCATCATGATTATCATCTTTGTAATCGTCTTCTTTGTCATCTTCATGATTGATTCGATCTCATTGTCTCATAATCCCGATCATCACCGTTACCGTCGTCTTCCTCATCCCTGCCCCAGTCCTGTTCCATTAATACCGATTTTATTTAACTTAATTTGAAAGTGTGTTCTATATTTAATGTATTTGTTCTGTTCTTTCGACTTACTTCAAAGTTCATAGAAATAAATAAAATATAAATAGTGTTTTTATCTAAGACAATTCGATTACAAACAACAGTGTTGAAGGTTAATGTCGAAACTAATGACCTTTCTATTAATAATATCGATGCAACGAAATAATTTATTTTACAGTTGGTCGTTGACTATGTAAATTTCTGATATTGCAAGATGATATTGTGCTTTATAAGAATTATTGTAATAACTTTTAATTGCCTCACAGTATAAATAAAAAAAATAACCCCCAAAAATCGGTTGACCTGCAAAATTGTACCAATGTTAGAAACTTAAAATTATTCTAAATATTTCCCTTTAAATGTAAATTCCGCTTATATCTGCGTAATAAACTGATTTGAAGTTTTGAAATTAATAGTTATCCATGCACTTCCAATGATACGTCGATTACTTTGCACTTCCACTGATACGTCGATTGCTTTGCACTTCCACTGATACGTCGATTCGTTTGCCAATATGACTCTCAGTCATGCGACACTCTTTTAGACTTTAGGAAAACGTGGAGGACTTGAGAACTATTGGTCTGCTCGCAAGGGGATGTTTACATATTTGCTCAATCTATCTAGATAATAGATCATTCGAACGCAGAATTACTAAATTGGTGTAAGATTGCTGATGTGCTTGCGTGGATTTTGTTTTAATAAAACAATTTTTTGGGATGTATCATTCCTGGGTAAGTGCACTTCAGTGGATATTACTTAATACACAATGTTAATTTTTCGTTTGTTTTGCAAATGCTTGTCTTAAAATCGTTTTAAGTCGTCATTAAAATCAATAAAAACTATTGTATATCACAAAGTATTAAATCACCGTTTTTTTTGTGCGTTATTATTTTTATCACAAACACTGAATAAGAAGTAAAAAACAGTAACACATAGACGGAAGTTGAGGAGGAAATGAAGTTGCTGCGGCATCAGTAGCATAAGGTTTTATAAAAATGTAAATGTTATATTGGAAGTTTCATATAAAGAGTTATATATTGTTTTAGTTTTCGTTGTAATGGTGATAAACGAAAACGTTAAATCAAAATCAACAACAAATCTTAATTTGTTATCACAAGTATATCTGTTTCTCAGCAGTCCTTAATTTCGTGCCTTCTTTGACCTTTCGAAGTTGGTAACCTCAGTTTTGATCATTTTAATTGATAAAAGTGTGTATTGTATTGTATTGGCAATAAATTACTTGACTTAAATTAAATACTAACATGTGGTATCAAGCANGGGGTGAACGCAGGTGAGCAGATTGACAGTGGGTTGCCTCATAGTGGGGGTGAACGCAGGTGAGCAGATTGACAGTGGGTCGTTGTGTCCCCTATCTATGAAGTGCAAATTGCTTTGCACCTGTCCATTGGTCCCATGCTCATTTGGTCAGTTGGATGCTATAAAAACCATATTGTTTCCCCATGCTATCTTGAGAACAGTTTGACCTATGATCATGCCGATTTTAACATTATTTGTTTTTGTACAATATCTAGAAAAGTAGGATTGTCAAACGAATATCTGAATACTTTACAAAATATTCAAATGTTAAATGAGTATTCAAATAGAAAACATAAATAAAAATCAAACCTCAATAATAAAATTATTTGATTCTATAATCCATGATTGTTATGTTTCACATTTACCTTATTTGACATGCAAACACATTATTTCAAAACCCCATTGATAACTGTCTGCTGTATGGGATTTGCTCCTAATAACAAACTGGGTTGCAGTTGCGATGAACCAAATGTATATAATTGTTTTACTTCCTGTTTTAAATTAAATGAGCTGATGGTTTTAAACGACTCACAAGTGTGTTTACATATTATACAAAGCAGATGAATAAACAATCATTTGGACATAAAAATGTGCGGATAAAAAATGAACGAATATTGAAACATTATTCAAAAATTAAATTTGAATATTCAAATGGAGTTTTGGTATGTTATGTTTTGGTTCTCATCCCTAAGAGAAATCTCTGACCTACTATCATCTTAATTGGTATGCTTGTTACACGGAAGAAAAGGAAGACATCTGTGGATTTTTACATCAACAGGTGAATGGTCCAGGTCACAGTGGGTTAATATGGTACAGTGCCTTTCAATTGTGTAATTATCTAACTATGGTATAAAAATAATGCAAAGGCATATAAAGCTACATATCAATTGATAAAGCTACATATCCATTGATGCAGTTTGATTTATCATTAGAAATGAAAATGACAATTTTAATATGCTGACCACTTGGCTCCTGAATGGCTCACCAAAGTAAAATTTGCAAAATCAGGATGTTTTAGGGTCTTTTTGCATTAATCTGGGACCTTTTCTGATTGGGATAGCAACGCTCCTGTAACCTTCAGGTGCCTTCGTTGCTTGATTAGAATTAAAATAAATTTGGCATTCAAGAATGAAAAGATGTTTGAACACCAAACTTGTAATGAGGAACTGTTTCGGGATGTTCTGCAAACAATCGGCAACCCATCGGAACATTCTGGAACCTATCTTTTATACTCACTCAGCTTCATCAGAAAGCATTCTGCCAGGCATCTTAATGTTAAATAAAATCCAAGCAGATTCTGCTTTGTCAGGTCATTCATGCATGTACATGTATACATTAGCATAGTTTGGCAATCTCAAAATACGCTATTTATCTACCTTAATGAATAATGTGTTATATCCATAAGTTATACATTTGTTTAATATAAAACATTATTCCATGTAAGTATTTTCAAATGCGTATACTTAAATTTGTAATCCGAAAAGCATTGCCAAGTTTTATTGTTCATGAAAGATTACAAAATCTAGCCACAAATAAACAGTCCTCTTGTTTTTGTGTGTGTGTAAGTCCTTTGTACTGATTAAAAGCATGCACAGATTAGATCCCATTTACAATATCACATCATTCTCCCTCATGGAAAGCATGGGCTTGAATATTTAATTGCTGAATAAAAACTGTGTAGCCATCATCAGTGCATGGGAGACAACTCACTCTTTAATTTTAGATAAAAAATGAATGGGAAACATCTCACTCATTACTTTTGGATAAAAAATTGCTTGTGCATTTTTACAAACTATGGACACTTTTCCTCTAAATTAAAAGCAAGTCGTTTACGCTGTATCTAACGCGCAAAGATTGGTGCGATAGGGGAGTATTGATCTGTGACATTTACAGTTATTGTATACACCTTCATGTGGGGACTATGTGTATTCGGCAGTTCAAAGCAAATTCAATAGAGAAAGGTGAAATGCGAAATGACCTGTTATGTGTGGCAAATGGGGTTAATGTTTGTCGCAGTATGACACAAGCGTGAATGTGATGTACAATGAAGGCTTACAATCAGGACCAAACTGGATTTATGAATGTTGGATTATACAGAAAATTAAAGTGGGCCGACTCGCGATATATTGGATATCATGATACAACGGACCACAATATAATGGAGTTGCAGTGTACTCCCTTTGTGTATTATCTGGATTTACATGGATTGAAAAACATACGCAGGATGTTGTGTGCTTGTATTATTAATGTCTTTCCAGCATATGGTAATTTGGTCTTAAAAAATGTAAAAATTGGGAATAATTATTGGTTGGGATCTTCAATCCGTGAATCGGTCTACCCACAAAATCAACGAAAAATAATGCTCCATGAATGATAAAGATTTTTGCAGTATCTTAAAAACATACAAGGCATCCACTTGAAACTGAAAATAAGTAGCGGTATGTACATCTCATTGAGGGGATGTGAGATCTATAACTCTTGAATCCATTTGTTTTAATGCTTGCTGAAAGGCTGGAGCTTACAGTTTCTTTGTCTGCCTATCCAAATTCTAATTTTAATGGAATTGAGTTTGTGTTGGTCTGAAACAAATTTTCTCAGTTATCTTTTATTTCCTTTTGATGTCCCTTTGATTTTAAATATCTACTTTTTGTTTCTTTATGAGATCTCAGACATTAATGGTCTGATTTTGATGAAACTTGATATGCAGTAGCTTTGTAGGGTGGTCATGTGCACCCTTGTCTGTTTTTTCTGGTCCAATACTTTTTTCAGGGAGTTATTGCCCTTTGATTATAAAGATGTCACTTTGTTTCCGCACGAGATCTCAGACATTTATCCTCCAAATTTGATGAAACTTACGTTATTGCCGTTTGATTATTAATAAGTTCCTTTCTGTGACAGGTAAGAGGCTTTAAGCCTTTTCGTTAAAGGGTTNAGAGGCAAGATACATTTAACTAAGAGTAGTGCATATTTAGTAAACATCGTATAAACTCAAAGAGTTTTGCACGCATGTAGTATATTTTGATGATTAAAAAGTAAACATTTGATGAACATATAAGTTTCACTGTCTATTTTAGTGTTACAGAGCCGTTGCGTATGAATCGACTTTCTGATATATAATCGTAACCGTGGTATTAATCTTAATTATGCTGACGGGAATGTGTTAACGTCCTCATCACCTCACCTGCTATTATTCTCTAATTACATTTATTTTGATTTATTTCTTTTACCTTAACTTTTTTTAACTACACATATATCAACGCACCAAGACCAATGGTGTGTATTTGATTTGAGGACATGTTATGTTCTTGAAATAATGTTATGTTATGTAGTCTAATTCGATCTTTAATAAAAAATAAAAAAGATAAAATCTCAAGACTTATTGTTACACTAGCTCAGTGCGACATTGTCAACTCCTCATAATCAGCGGTTGAATGCAAACCAAACATTTCAGTCGGTCGAAACTGCATTGCAGTTAGTTTAAACACATTTATTTCAATCATGCACATTGTTTTACATTGAATAACAAACAACATGTATACAGTTAACATATCTGAATAGGATTAGAACGAAAGACAATGTCTTATATAGTTCTTCTTCATATACAAATACAATTACATGTTGTCAGACGAACATAGTTTTTTTTTTGAAAACACAATTATAATAGTATAACAAAAGAGAATCTCCGAGTATATAGTTGCATTTGTAAAAAACGGGTAAAAGGTTAACATTTGAAAGGTAAAGTAAACAGACTGGCAGAGTTCTGGGAAGAAAATAAAAGAAGTTTTGAAATACTTGATTAGGCAAAAGAAGCAAAGAATGCTGAGAGTCGTTCTGTAGCATATTAACGAATCAAATCGCTTGCTATGAACAATAAACTTGTGAACTTCATCAGCTATTTTAGTATTTTTTAATAAGTCATTGCAGTTGTGACATGTCTTGAAAGAAACGTTGAAGTTTAACTACAATTAGCTCGGCTAATCAGTACCTCTAAACGATTTTAGTTTTAATGCGAACTCTTCAATCAGTTGACTTTGCAAGAATATTATGTCTTGTTCCTGATCATTGCGACTGAAACTGTTTGGTTGAACATCAACCATTCTGCATTCCTCTAGTGCAGGTTACTGCCAAACTGGCATAACTTCCAAACAATTTCTATAACTAGTTTTAGATAACATAACGCTTTGGTATAAATTGCGCCTACGTAATACGCTAAATCATATGCCTAAGACATGACAACTTTATTGCGCGTTAAGTTAAGCCTGTTTTGTTTAAAAGTTCGGAGTATTGGTGATTTCGAGCTCACGATTAAGATACAACTACAATTGTAAAATCAATCTATGACTCGTTTTTGTATTATGCATAATACTTACATATTTGAGTAACCTGTATCTAACAATGCGGTTACTACATAATATTCAGGACAACGTGTCAGGGTTCCTTCGTGATTATTGGTATTATATTTTCTCAAATTGGACAGTTTTAATACAAATTTGTGAAATGTAATACTTTAAATTACGTTGCCGTTAATTTTATTTCTAAAGTTGCGTTTGATTAAGTATTGTATTTCCAGTATTTGACAGGAAACTAATAGGTTAAAAAGTCCAAGGTTACATTTGATATGTGTTTTGCGCCTTTTGTCATTTAATGTATATTTAAATTAATGTCGACACTATTTAATACCGAAACAGTTATTGAAATGAAATCGAAAAGGTCGCACACAGGTCATTGCGTGTACACGCCTTTTTTAATTGAATTGACATTTTGTATAAATGTCCACTCTACGTAATACAGAAACAGGTTCTAAAGTGAATTCAAAAAAGGTCACAAAGACGGCATAGAGTTTACATTTTCTTGTTTGAAACAGAAACACAATAATTATTTTACTAAAAATGAAACTTTATGAAATTGTGTATAAAATATCCGTGTCGGGTCGTATCAAGCTTGATAGTTTGTACCAATTAACCGATTTGAATGAAAATACTGATTTTGTAGATTGTTATTTCTCAAAGCATCCAGTTTTCCATATTCATATTTCTTTGTCATAACCAAATGCTTTATTTGTATATCGATTCATATGAAATAGTGTTTAATGTTATGAAGTAATGTGAATATTCGTTGCTTAGCAAAATATAATGACATGAGATAAACTGTTTCTAGAAAAATTACCGTGAATCAATTTTTTTTTCTAAGGGAATGAGAAGTTGAACGTGAGCTTTTATCCAGTAAAGATAATTTCTTCGCATCGATTAAAGGAACCACTGTCATCAAGAATGACATTATTTAAGTGTGTGTTCATTGCTTTGAATCCCTCCGCGTCTTCACGCTCTCACTCTGGGGGGACTTTCATCTGTGGCTCATCAGATGAGCAATTTAGATGTCGAACGATAAAGAAGCCATGAAATATTATATTATACAGAAATGATCTTCTTTTTCTTCTTCTTCTTCTTCTTCTTCTTCTTCTTCTTCTTCTTCTTCTTCTTCTTCTTTTTCTTCTTCTTCTTCTTCTTCTTCTTCTTCTTATTATTATTATTATTATTATTATTATTATTATTATTATTATTATTATTATTATTATTATTATTCGTTCATAGAAGTAGGTACTAAAACATATGAAATATCTTTATAATATGTTACCCAATTCTTATAAGAATATCGCCCGGGATTTTTTTCAAATGTCCAACTGGAGGCCAGCTAATTTGCATCCTTGTACTGACACATTAATTTCAAGTTTCAGACAACAAAACGCGTTTTGTTATACGCGTCCAAAACTCCCACTGGTGAAAACCGTGATGTCAATTTAAACGTCGTGAAAATGTCAACGGTTGTTTCCTTTATCAGGGTCATCTCTAATTTATGCGTCAATTCTGTATTTTGAGCAAGGTTTGCGTGCAGTGTATTGGTCTGTCAGTTTCGAATTTTAAGTATAATTCATCTTTTTTTAAGTTTTAATGTTAAGTATTGTACATCGCATTCCAATATTTTGAATAGTAACTTCGATGTCATTCTGTTCTGATGAATCTTGACTGATAAGTTAAGTTGTTATTTAATATCACTCTATAAAACCTCGTTGTTCGATTCCTTCACATTTTGTTATTTAAGTAATGACACCTCATTATCAATCCAACAGTACTTTAACGTTTTAAATTTGATTATGTATTCCCATCATCTACTCAGTATCTTATGACAAACTCATTAGTTTACTAATAACGAATTGTTAAGAATTACCATGGAAAATAGTTTAAGTTTATCTTTATTTATTTTTTGCTTTGAGGAGTAGGCATTTCTTTTAATATATTTTCGCCATCGGATACACGACCTTTAACACAGAAATAATAAATTCATTAAATAGCTTGAAATAAGTGCTATGATAAGCTATCATATGCACTCAAATCAAGGACCAGCATACTGGAAGACATTGGAACACTTCTTCGTTAATGTTTTTTTTAGAGGTTGGGGATTCTGTTTCAACATTAAATTATACATGGCGTAATGTGACAAAAGTGCGAAGAGCATTGAAATTAATGGCACGTGACAAAAGTCATAATACACACAGAGTCTTCGCTTGCGATTGGCTTTTACATCGCATGTTCTATCATTAGTTGGAGTATGTATAACCTCGCGTGAAAACGGATACAATTACTTGACCTTAATAGCAAATATGTTTGTAGTTGAAATGGCAACTTTGTAGGCTCAGTACTGCTTGGGTTGTGTAACGAGAAATTAAACAGCGATTATTGTTTTCATTGTTAATAGAAGTCTTTAACATGAATCTTGTTTGAGTAAATAAAAGAATAACGAAACATCTCTTACAACATTATCACGACGCTTTATTGGCAAAGGTCATCCTCACATGTCCTTCGATGGCTTGGTGTTCTTTTTTAATGTACAGCAAATATAGCTAAAGTGGCGGGCGTGTACGTAGATAATCTGTGTTTGTTTGATTGCTTCACCGGATTGGTGTCAGATTCAATCGGTTATTCAAGCCGAATTAAACACTTAATCTTATTAATTAAAATTTTCTTGCGCTTGTTGTTTGTGGCTATCTGATCGCTTATTTGTGCATGGCTCACCGTTTTCGATGGCCTTTATCGACTGTAAAATTATCACAAGCTCCGCAAAAACCATAGCTGTTTAAAATACACAAACAGTCATGTAAGAACAAATATCAATGTTGTCTCAAGAAATTTTTTGGTAAGGTTTACCAAAAACAAAGCATTGCCGAAAAACCATATAAAAATTGCGTGCGTGTCTTGCAACCTCTAGCTCTAGTCACCGGGATGTCCACTGTCTGTTTAAAAGCGGATGGAATGTTTTACACTTCTAATAATCTAGTCCTAGCAACCCATAGATACAGAGGGTATAGTCCCGCAAAAATATCCGTGTTAGAGTTTTGTTTGTGGTAGCTATCCCAATGATGTTAATTTCCTTTGGCATCTCGACCTCAACAACAACAGAGTTGATTCCTATGATTCCCATGTATATGAGGTTGAATTCGCTCACCAAACCGGTTCATAACAAACAAACATACATAACACAAAATATACATAAAAAATGAGTCCCGAGCCAAATTATCAGAAGCGAAATTCTTGTCCGCTAGTCTTTATTAAATGCAAATGACAATGCAAGACAATATAGACAATACGGCAATAAGCATGAACGTATTCTCAAGCTTTGGTCAGTGGAAAGCATTGGGGATTGAAACCGATTGACGGTTAGCCTAACCTTACACTAAGCACATGATTAATCACACAACACATACATGTAAATACAATTTAACCTCATAGCATCCAAATTCAAATTAAAAGCCATTACAGTTGCAAACACATCGATTTAATTGCAATGAAATTACCGTAAAGCTTAGCCACACCAGGTTATCAGAATTACCACCTTTTGGGGAACGCTGAAATAAAATACGTGCACGTATCAACTTAACACTGAAAAAAAATCAGTAAAATTTAATATTTAAAATATATTTTAAATATGTTCCAATGTTCTATGTGACTGCAAAACTAATGATGAATTGGTAGAATTGGCACAATCGATTTCAACCCAAAAGCAGCATCGGCGCAACAGGGCCTGTCATAATGTAATTATTGCATGAGTGTCTTAACAGAGTTCTGCTAATTCTTATACACCTTTAACATAAAACAAACTGCTTGTCATTCTTACGGATGCAATCTATCCAACAGTTTTACTGTTCGTTCGAACCACATTGATAGTTCAAGTAGTTAACGAATAATTAACCTGAATAAAAACTTTAGTACGATTTCTTAAATATGCATTTCGTGATTGAATTGCACTTCAGCGATAATTCAGTGTCATATATCAGCGCTCTAAATAAACAAAACGAGTCTCCTAAATCTTTACACCACATAACTGAGATGTTTAGCATTTATTATAAACGTTTATTGCACTGCTCAATTCTTCGAGCAACTCGCTTGGTCCATTATGTCTTCTATAAAATGAATTTCGTTCCAGTAGACTTTGAACTGGACTGTCAAACGTGAATCATTGATTCATAAGCAAAGACAACAATGAACGATCGAGCAGTTGATAAAAGTACATACCCATCTGGGATAAAAAGTTTCAAAGATTGTTACATTATTTTGCATTATTATGTTAAATAATGAAAAGCAATAATTGCTTAAGTTTATAAACACGTGTTCTTGTTTTAGGTCTTTTGTTTTGTTCTATTAAAGGTTGGTGAATACTCGTACATTCTGACATTCTGTCTCTGTGTTTTTTATGACCCCTTCTTCGAAGAAGAGGGGGTATATTGTTTTTGCCTGTCAGTCATTGCGTGTGTCTGTCTGTCTGTCCCAAAACTTTAACCTTGGTCATAACTTTTGCAATATTGAAGATAGCAACTTGATATTTGGCATGCATGTGTATCTTATGGCGGTGCACATTTTGAGTGGTGAAAAGTCAGGTCAAGGTCATACTCAAGGTCAAAGGTCAAATATATGGGTCAAAATCGCTCAAAAGGGGGCATTGTGTTTCTGACAAACACATCCCTTGTTTCCGTATTCAATGGAAAAAATAATTAATTTCTTATATCCGAGGCTATATCCGAAAATTAAAGCAACCAAAACTTCAATCAATGCAGTATGCAGTATTTCAATGCGATTAAATGCGAACATTTGACTATTAAGTCTAGACTCGGTTCTTTAGGAGTTTCGTTTGTTAAAATTTCATTTTGCACATTCTACTTTCCACAAAAATCCATACACAGTTCCCATTTATAATCTACCATTTACATTGAAGAGTTCACGTTTTCTTTTTTTGACATTTCTGATTATATTACATTGAAAAAATTAATAGTTCTATAAATCAAATTATACTTTGTGTACTAAAGAATTAAGTTCGTTATTTCACATTATATTTTTCACGTTATACTTGTCATACTTTACAATACATTTTTTCATATTTCATAGATCTATAAATGTATTTTTTCACACTTCGCACATCGAGCATATTTGTTTGCTTTCGGGGTAGAAACGTGAAATAACTGAAAAAATACATATATTGACGAGTGCTTGCGCTCAATATTTCATCATTTAGAATTAAATAACACACATACATGTGCAGAATTACGTAGGCTCAAAGTAAAATGATGAATTAAAAGTGAGTGATGAAGTCTTGTTTGGGATGCCTGACGTATGAAAACATAAACTATCAAATCAAGACATACTTATGCATCTACTAGAACAAGTTAACGATATGCAATACAATTTATAAAGTTAATGTTTACCGCGCGTGCCTTGTGTGAATAAAAATGAAAAGGCGGACGGCTCTAAGTAAGATGTATAAATTAGTCCAGAATTAATTATATTTCAACAGAACAGAACAGAACAGAACAGAACATATTTTATTCACGTAAACTTTACAGTTTTTTGTGTTATATATATATATGCATACATATAATAATTAATACAACAAGATTATACAATGAAGTATGGGTCATTACTTAACAAATCTATTTAACAGGATGAACTTATATACAATCAATATTCATGCTTATTTGGTACAATGATTAATTTCATATGGTAATAAATATGTATTGTTGGAACAAAAATAGCTTATAATCAAATAACTAGCTGTTATTGTAATGTATTCTTTCAATGACTAGTCTTGAGTCTTGTATACAACGACCAGTGTTATAAATCCGTCAATGCTACGTTGCGAATTTTAAAAGCTTCAGATATATATTTACTTAACATAAACAATTCAGATTTGTTGTTTGTATTAAACAGTTGTATCAACTTAAACATACTAGGTCTATTTCTATAATAATGTTTTAAATAAATTGGTCTTAAATGAGCATATGCTGTACATTTAAACATCAAATGAAATTCGTCCTCGATCTCATTGGTAGAGCAGATTTGACAAATACGTAAATGTCTATCCAATTTTTCGTATCTACCAGTGTGTATTCTCAAGTTATGGGAACATATACGTAATTTCGTAAATACAACTCTGAGATCTCTCGACACAATGAGATCTAGATAAGATTCAAATCCATGTGACAGGTTAAGTGTTTTATACAAAGTTAAAACTCCACTATCTGTAACATTTTCTTGCCATTGTTGCAAATATTCATCAATTAGCCTTTGCCGAAATGTACAAATAAACTGGTTGGTATTTATAGGTATGTCACTACACCAAACATAGTAAAAACCGTAACGTGTAAGAAGGTTCTTAACTTTACTAAACCAATTCGTTCTATTTATACTAACATCGAACATAGCATCTTTAACAACTGACTTGGTAATAATGTTATCACTATCCTTTAACTTTAACCAGTATTTTATAATACGTACATATCGGTTTATATACAATGGGTATCTACCCAGTTCACCGTATACAGCTACATTAGCTGTAGATTGTCTAACACCAAGCGTAGCTTTGCAAAATTTTAAATGCAGCCTTTCTAACTGTGATGATTTGGTAAACCCCCATACTTCACACCCATACGTAATAATAGGAGAAACAAAAGCATCAAATAACTGCAGTGCTACTCTTGGTTTACATTCGTATTTTTTCAGATTTGACAATAAATTATTCAATGCTTTTAAGCCTTTTCCATATAACGTCTGAGAATTAAGATTAAAATTACCAGTGTAGTTCAATGTAACACCTAAATAGTTAAAGTCATTAACAACATCCAAGTATTCATCAGCATATATCCATTTTTCATTATGTTTTAAACCACCTCGTTTGCGAAATACTACAACTTTTGTCTTCGCAGTGTTCACTTCTAATCCCCATGTTTCACAGTAATTATGCAAATGATCTATTGACAATTGTAAATCTTCTGGGGTTTCACCAATAACAACCATGTCATCTGCGAATAACAAAAGAATCAAACACATATCCTGTATAACTATACCTTTGCTATTTCTATTTTGCAAATACATCTCTAGATCTTCTACGAAAAGAGAAAACAAGATCGGGGAGATTATCTCCCCTTGCCTCAAGCCAACTGCTATATTAAAGTAATCAGAATAGTTTTCGCAATGTCTAACACATGACTTAACAGCTTGATACATGCTGCGTATTATACGCAACACTTTACCATCCACGTTAGCTTTATACAATTTTAACCATAGGGCATTGAGATAAATCGAATCAAAACAACGCTTCATGTCTACGAAACAGCAATACAAACGTTTATTCGAATTAACATAATTTTCAATAATTGAGTGCAGTACAAATACTGCGTCTACTGTCGATCTACCCTTTCTGAATCCAAATTGTGCATCAGAAATGGTGTTATTTTCTTCGCACCATTTTGATATACGTTGGTTTAGTACACATGTAAACAACTTAGCAAAATTACTTAATAGTGTGATACCTCTATAATTTTTTATATCAGACTTGTCGCCCTTTTTATGTAAGGGAACAATAATACCCTTGGTCCATGCAATTGGGAAATTTCCCGTGTTCAAAATAACATTGAATATTACTGTAATATGACCAGCTAAAATATCACAAGCTTCTATGAAATATTCATTTAATAATTTATCTGTACCTGGCGATTTCCTTGTTTTAATTAATTTAATAGCTTTACAAACTTCGTCATATGTGATTGGATTATCTAGCTCTCCAAATGTATGCGAAAAATCATTAAAATCGTAATTACTATTAAAATCCTCAGCTTCAACATTTGAAGCCTGGTTTATATCAGCAAACATTTGTTCAAAATGGTTCTTGAAATCTTCAAGACGTATATTACTATCGTTATTATTTGTTTTTTGTGACCGAAAATATTTCCAGAAATCTTTTGGTCTACTATGTTTCAAATTTTCAAATTCCTTACAACGTTTGANACACACACACGCACGCACACACACACACACACACACACACACACACACACGCACGCACACACACACACACACACACACACACACACACACGCACGCACACACACACACACACACACACACACACACACACGCACGCACACACACACACACACACACACACACACACACACGCACGCACACACACACACACACACACACACACACACACACGCACGCACACACACACACACACACACACACACACACACACGCACGCACACACACACACACACACACACACACACACACACGCACGCACACACACACACACACACACACACACACACACACGCACGCACACACACACACACACACACACACACACACACACGCACGCACACACACACACACACACACACTCCCACTTACAAATAAACAAACATATACGTACATGGTCAGAAGTAAGAACTGATATAAGATTAGAAATATCGTTGTTTATCTACTATTTGTCGTTCTGATTCACTTGTTTTTAACAACTCTTACTTTAACCACTTAATGCCCTCGTGGTTTTATTGAGACGATTTTCCATCATAAATTATTAGAACATATTGCCACGTTCATCCATTATTTACTGATACATACTAACGAAATGTTTAGAATTACCGTAGAATTATGCTTAAAGAAACTGATGGTTCTGCTTCAATATAGCCGGATGCGCCTTTTTTCGCATCGTTAAATGTGTAGGGCCATTTTATAAACGATATTAACCATATCAATTATAAATTCAAATAATGCAATGTCAGAAGATGTAGTATGATCAACTGTGGTAATAAGCACCAAAAGTAAGCAATGTATTTAGAACCTTTTTTGATTTTTGTTTATGTTTTTTGATAATGTTTGTGGTGTAAGTTAACAAAACGTGTCATGAGTGCTAGCAGCACGTGCCAATGCTTATAATAATCCGTCATAGAATGTGCAGAATAGACAGAATACCTCGCAAACGGTGGCGTTTTAAAATGCATGCTGAAGAAGTATAACATCTGTTGCTGTATGACTTAATGTGAAAACGAATATTAATGGCTTTTCATGATGCCTCGTTTTCATTGGCACTTTGCTCGAATAAGCAGAAACATACTCAACATCCATTAAGTTACTTTTTCGTATAAGTTGCATGGCATGTACATAAATAAAAATAATAAAAAAACTCAATGTCTTACCGTCTTGAAATTTGATAATCACATATTACCGCCGTTGGTCGTCATTTTCCCCTCTTATCACTTCCACCCCGGCTCGCTCTCCTCATACCATCAGCATGTGTAATCAATTAACCTATTAAAGTATTTATTGTTGCCCTTTTAAACGAAACCATCGTTATTATCAGTATCGTAGTAACATAACCATCATCAACACAATCATTATAATCATTATCAGCAGCATCGTTGACGTAGTTGTCATCATCGTTATCATCTTCATCAGCATCATCATCATCAATAGCAGCAGCAGCGACATCATCATCATCATCAACACCACAACCAATAACATCGTAATCATCATCATCATCATCATCATCATCATCATCATCATCATCATCATCATCATCATCATCATCATCGTCATCGTCATCGTCATCATCATCATCATCATCATTGTCGTCATCGTCATCATCACCGTCATCATTATCATCGTCATTATCGTCATCATCGTCGTCGTCGTCGTCGTCGTCGTCATCATCATCATTAGCATCATCATCATCATCATCATCAGAACCCCTAACACATTATTCATCTCTAGTATCATTAGCAGCAACAGCAGTAGCAGCATCACATAAAGCGGCATTGCCGTTGTCGTTATGGTTAATCTCTTATTGATTTTAAAATATCAGCATCATCGGCAGCATAATACATATTGTCTTCCTCTAATCGGTTGATCAAATCTGGATTTCCAGAATCTATAACTCTGAATTATATTTATCACAGTCTCCTAGGAACATTCAAAACGGAATTTTCCTACTTAAAAACTGCATAGTTTAACCGCAAACTAGTTTAAATCTGTGTTTAATAAGAGGCCTTTATCAATACCACACACCGTCGCTCGTCAAAAAACGTCTGCGTTCCTCCATTTACAGCGTCGTCATACACCGATGCACATTTCCCCGATGTTATCTCAGGACCTCTGCTAGGTAACGTGCAATCACGTGGGCCTTCAAAAAAGAGCAGCCTCTCTGATAACTCCATGAAATGCTGAGATGCTCCCCGCGGCATTGGCATAACGTATGTCAATAGTACAGCTATCTCATATCTGAGGAATTTAAGTTATGCATCGGATTTGACATAAAGTCAAAACAAATACATGCTCACGTGATATTCTAAATGCATGCATTTCCGCTTTGACTGCAGTTGTTATACGTTGTATATATGTTGCTATGAGGCTGGATCATTAATATGAGCAGCGCTCTGTGAAAACGGGGCTTAATGCATGTGCGTCAATTGTCTGGAAAGGCTTATCATGGACGACTCTTTACGCTAATGAATTTAGCCCCTGTCTCCCGGCGCATATTGTTGTGGGCCGTTTTCTTCAAAACATTAGTCGTATCTGTACAATTATTACCTAACCATTCTCCTAACATTCACCTCTTCGTCACAATTTGTGTGAGTCAAGTAGTTTATTAGGTAGGAGTGCTGGGACACACTCCGGGTCCTCACATAATTCAGCCTCAGGCTTGGAAGGACCTTATAAACTTCGAAATAAACACACGCAATATTCAACTATCGACGATTTCATGCAGTTTATGTTATTTTGCATGCTACTAATTTCACGTGTAGGATCCGCCTTCATGGATACCACATTTAC
This sequence comes from Dreissena rostriformis, assembly GCA_007657795.1. Lineage (NCBI taxonomy): Eukaryota > Metazoa > Mollusca > Bivalvia > Myida > Dreissenidae > Dreissena > Dreissena rostriformis. Next base: position 35,311 of record VMBQ01004687.1, read on the forward strand.
TAAACACCGTAAAACATAGAGACATCGCTTAACTCTCTGTCCAAATGTTGCTTTGCTGGGCCAGTTGGAATTGTCCGGGTGATAATCTCTTATTTATAATATAACAAGAACATTTCTGGCAAGAGTACAAGATACTTGAAGTTTTTTCTTGAATACATCGCCTATAAGAACTTGCAAAATCATTACGAAATTCACAGCGGGTGGGGGCGCCGTTTTTCTTGTTTTTCACGTTTGATGTCAAAATGCCTTAGGGTCGATCTGTTCTTGTTGCGGCTCATCACAAATACAAAAACAATATTCTATGCCTTAGCGTTCGTTGTTTTGATAGTTGATATAAACGGCTTATTTCACAACGGTCAAATCCGTAGGCAATCCGATTATAATAATAGGACATTTTAAATGTTATCTCTTATGTCTATCGAATGATTGGTTTATTTTTTTTAAGCATCTGTAAATAAGTATTGTGACATTTGAAGTTTCTTGATATGTCTGCCAACTATCTATTCGACTGATGGAAAGATACCACTTTACAACAATGGCTTAACTAAGTATTGTTTGAATGTTCGAATGTTCTGTTTTGAAAATAGTTATGCGTATAATTATTCATTATAATTCAAGAATGTAAACAAAAGGTTACTTTTTATTTAAAATACTCTGAAAACGATTATGTGACCTGTAACTTAAGTTTTCTTCACAAAATAAAATCAAAATGTAAAAATACATAAATATCATTTTATTAAAGGTGTATACAGGCACAAAAGACTCACATTGCGTTAGTATCGTTATATTAATTTGTGTTATGTTTCAAATAAAATCACAATTTTAAGTTTGACTATAACACGTTCGTTCCATTATGTATCTTGTGTGTTTTGTTTTATGCTGGCTGCTGTGTTAAGGTACTTTTTAACGGATTTCCGTATAATGTCAAAATGTATAAATGTATTTACTAAACAAAACTATAATATAACATAATCTAAAATAATTATAATATAAAGACTAAAAATTAAACAAACAATTGTGCCTACAACGGACTACCAAAGGGCCGTTCAGGCTTTAGGACTTACCTGCGTCTTTGCAATGCTTAATTAGGAATACTGGCATTTTAAAAATTGTCTTTGCAGATTATTTTTTTTAACCGTTTTGTTTGGTGATTATGGATTAACGACCGATATTTTTTTTAACAATTTTTCTGTTCACAAGTGTTATTTTGCTTGTTTGAACATCACCTTAAAATTCTACTTTAATAGATGCGATTTTACTAAATATAAATATAAATACTGTGGGACTCTCAACTGTTAAAACTTCAGTTTTGCTTCATTCTTCAGACGTGGGAAAATATAGAAACTATTGTAACTTTTGTAATTCGTTAATATGATACAAAGCAGCTGAGAAGGTTCAAATTAAACGCTTTAAATATGAACAGCTCTTAATCATGTTTTGAACGTATTTGAATACTCCCAATTATACAGATAAGTGTTGACTATTAAGGGGTGTTAGTGGTACTAAATAGTTTCCTTTATGAGTCGTAAGTGGTGTACTTTTTATGTACAACTTGACGTTTTTTGTTTGTTATTTCTATCATAATTCTGGATGCATACAAAAACAAGTCTAGATCATCGAACTTCGTATTATAGATATACATACTGTAAGGTTGTCAACAGTTAATACTTCATTTTTTATTCGTTATTCAGACGTGAGAAAATAAAGAAACTATTTTAACTTGTGTAATGCGTTAGTATTGTTCCGTTTCCCGATAATGCTAGTGAAGTTCATAAAGGAAATATAAATCAATGTATTTGCGTATATAAAGTGTCATTTGATACACGATATTTAACACAGCAATTATAAATTCAGTTAATGGCTTAAAAAAAAAATAAAAAAATCCAGGATCAATATACTGAAACTCATTAGACACTAAGTCGTTAATTGTTAGTTTTTTCTTCTTGTTGTTTTTTTTTAAAGAAGGATGTGATTTAGATTACAACATTGCATTATAAGTGGCGTTATTCAACAAAGGTGTGAAGAGTAATACAATAAATATCAATTTGAAAATATCATAGTACAGACAGCCTTCGCGTGAAATTGACTTTTATATCGCATGAACGTGAATGCTAACATTTATTAGAGTGTGTGTAACCTCGCGTGAAAACGGAAATCAATGACTTACCCTTACAAACAAATATGTTTGTAATTGAAATGGGAACTTAAATGGAAACTTTGTAGGATCAGGACTGCATGGGTTGTGCGTCGAGAAATATAACAGTGATAATTGTAACCACTGTACAGTATTTTACTGGTTTTATTAAATGCTAGAATAACGAAACAAATCCAGAAACAGTATCATGACGCTTTATTGTCAAAGGTCACCGTCACATGTCCTTCGATGGCAAAGTTTTTTTATAATGTACAGCAAATTCAGTAAACGTGACGGACATTTACGTAGATAATCTGTTTGTTTGTGTTAAAGCTTCACAGGATTGGTGTCACATTTAACCGGTTATTCAGGCAGAATTAAACGCTTAATCTTATTAATTTTAATTTTATTACGCCTATTGTTGTTTTTGGCTAATCTTATACACGTAGTGTATTTGTGCATACCAAACCGTTTTCGATAGCGTTTGTCGACCTTATCGAACTCACAAGCTGTTTATATTTCATGGTTGGTTGATGTAAACAAAATAGTCCATGTAAACAATATCATCCAGAGAATCTCGAGAATATCCTGGACAGTTGGGTTTCCGACGGGTCCTACGCTTCGCAAAGTACAAGACTACTTAAGAACTGTTATAATGTTCACCCCAGAAATAACCACTAGTTTTAATACCATTAAATCCCGGACATTTCGCTGTATCTGCAAACACAATCAATGGAAACAGAACCCCTAATCAAGCAAGAATACATCAGGATATCCTCAAGTTATAAACTATATTTTGATTTACGACTGCAAATACTGTGTTGTACCGATTTGTGTACAGTATATTACATGCGTCAAGATTTTCTTCAAGCTTAACAATCTCTTAAAACCTAAGTACATGTTCAAAGAGAAACGTCTTGTAATTCGTATCGCAGATATCTATCAAACTGTGTGTACCTCATTATAAAGTGCAGTCTTTAATCAATAATTTACATGCATCAAAACTTCAGTCCGAATTCTTCAATTTGCAGTTCGTGCATTTTATTATTGAATTTTACCGAAGAGACAATGTCGTGTTTATAAGCGCTCTTAAATTGAAGACAATTCTTCTAAACGACTGTTTACATAACTCTTGACTAAAATGATAATTAAGATCGGCGTGGCGTAGTGGATATGGTGTCCGCCTAGCGATCATGGGTTCGAACCCCACAAGGAGCGTTCCTTTGATCTTCCCCAAAGACACCAAGTACTTGTTCTAGTCCCAGGAAACGTACTCGAGAGCGTTAATATAAGCCTATGGCTTTCGATGCAATCGAGCAAAAATAAATAGGTTTAAACTAAACTAATGATGTTGATTAAGATTCTTTCGAAAGTACGTATGAGACGTAATGACAACGATTATATGTTCATGGCATTTCATGAGGCAAGTCTATATCAAACACATAATTTTGTTCTATTTTCTGATACAAAAAGTAAGTACTTATCGTTGAAATGGAATTTAAAATCATAAAGTGTATACAGACAACAATGAACAATCGAACAAGAGTACACAATATAACGACCAAGTCACATATCTGCACATATGATTACAAATATGCTTTACGTCGTCAAGTCGGTAAAAAAACGTGCATACATTATTTATTTAAATAATCAACGAAAGACAAATAGACAAACGAATAAGTAAAAAAAACAAAAACACTCAATATATGCAGGCGTTGAACATCCTATATTATAGAGAACGTTATATATATCAAATGTTCATGTATACACATATTTGAAATTATATATTGAATGTGTTTATGTAATAGTTTTACATTTGTAGTTTTTAAACTTCACAAACGAAATTGTTTCGAGTAATTTGTCTGTTTTTTTTCAAAGTATGAAAATATAAACTAACCAAGGATCATTAGGCGTACGACAAAACTATGCAAATGAATACGTTAACGTTTTCCACGCGTGCCAGTAAGTCAATAACAGACAAAGGCCGTTGGCTCTAAGAAAGATTTATAAATCCGGCAAGTTTTAATTATATTTATCAGAGAATAGTTTGACGCTTTGACGTGCCATCACTACAAAGTAAAGATAACTTACAACCATGTATATATAATAATGTTTATAAAGTTCTCTTTTTTTTGCTGATGTTGATATTAACATCCACATATATCGTTTATGTTTGTATCTACCTAACCATTATTTATATATAGTTATATTGTGTTTTGATCTTCGTATCTTGTATATGGAGGAATAAAAGTATATATGTTTTTATTCTACAATATATCTTTCACTGTTCATCTCAAATTACTATTAGGATAACTTTTTACGAACTGTTTAACGGGCAGTTAAATGAATACATAATTGGCTACCAAATAACGTGCCGGTACCACCGAGCGTGTTAAATGCTGCAATCTTGAGCCCAGATACGTCAACAGCCGAATACGATTATGCCTGTGATAAATGACATAATTTGTGTAGGTGTAAGTTAAAACCCCATTCTTCTGTCAAAAAAAATCATTTAATCTTATGTTAACGATGCAAAACAGCAAATGTTTTGCAATTAATTAATAATAAACAATCAACATAAAGCTCACAAATGTGATCCTTCTGTTATGTGAGTATGTTAAGCAACAACATAACCTTACAATACATAAAGAGCACGCGTGCTACAAACGCACAACTTCCGCTTTCTTTTTAGGTCAGTTCGCGGTATATATTATAGCATCTGTTTGTGTAAAAAGCACGAAATAAAGAAATCAACAGCAATTAGAAAATGCAAAATTCTACTCGTATTTCGAATTGATTATTCATTTGTTTCTTTAAATTAAAATCAGATGATTATCCGGGATTTTCGATTGGGGGCTCAATTTTAAGCTTTTTATCTTTACAGTTTACATGGGGCTGGGGGTGCGTATTTAGAAAGACTGTGTTTAAGTGATATTTATTGCAACTGATTAAAAAAATGGCGTCATTTTCTTCCTTTCTGTTTGGAAGTGTAAGTTTATTTTCACCCGGTAGGCCATTGTATGACTCAAATCATCGGGGCTGTAGTGGACGACAGGCAGTTTTTAGCCACAGGTGGGAAACTTTTTTTTAGAACTAGCAGCAAATCTCTGTGTGGGATGATATTTTCCCTTATGCTATACAATCACTACACAAAGGGAAGTATTGTTTATTGGAAGAGGCCTGGGTTTTTTCTATCCAATTAACACGTTGATATAGACACTTGACTTAAACATGTTTAACCGAAATTATTTCTTTGGGCCGCAACAGTTACATCTGTTATCATAATCTTTCAAACGGATTTCCCTTCGAACCGTATATACTTGAGATTGTCACAATGATGACGACGAATGCCCACGATAGCCTAATGTAACTATAATTATTATGTAGAAGGTTTATAAAAACGTTACCACTGGGTCGCTGTAATTTTTGACACCAGGTGCATGGTTTTAAGAAAACTGTGTAGAGGACTACAATACAATACTATATTCTTATTATAGTGCAATGTGTATCATGATACAACTATTTTAACAGTTCTTTTGATATATAAGTCTATATAAAGCATGTGACCCCGATGTGAAGCCATTTGTGACCATAGACATATGATTTTATCAATTTGTTTTCAGCAAAACACTACAATATAATATACCAAATAGTTAATCTCTGGCTCGTGGTTTCAGAAAAAAAAATAAGGATTGTAAGCTATTTTGATAATAAAGCCTTTAAAATCGTGTGAACCCCCATCGCGTGACCAGTGTCAACCCCAGGGTCATAATGTAACAGAACTATACGATTATACATAACACATATAAAACTTGTGAATATTATGTAAGCAGAGAGGTCAGAGGTGAAGATAATTACTTCAAAGTTATATCACTGCTAAACAAACGCTTTAAATGGTGTGAAAAGTGCTACTGAAGATAAAAACTTATATTTATTAAACCATATTCCAGAAATGCAGTGTCTACTTTGGACGGTGCCTTTGCTTACATATGAGCCGCGCTCTGGAAAAATGGGGCTTAATGCACGTGCGTAAGCTGTCGTCCCAGATTAGCCTGTGCAGTCCGCAAATTTTAATCAGAGACGGCACTTTCCACTTTTATGGTATTTTTCGTTTCAAGTTAATATCTTTATAGCGAAAATTCAGTGTAGACGGGAAGTGTCGGCCCTGCTTAGCCTGCGCGGACTGCACATGCNTTAAAAACAACTTAATGGTTATCTAAAAACAACTTACTGGTGTATCTAAAAACAACTTACTGGTGTATCTAAAAACAACTTACTGGTGTTTCTAAAAACAACTTACTGGTGTATCTATAAACAACTTTCTTGTGTATCTAAAAACAACTTACTGGTGTATCTAAATACAACTTACTGGTGTATCTAAAAAAACTTACTGGTGTATCTAAAAACATCTTACTGGTGTATCTAAAAACAACTTACTGGTGTATCTAAAAACAACTTACTGGTGTATCTAAAAACATCTTAATGGTGTATCTAAAAACAACTTACTGATGTATCTAAACACAACTTACTGGTGTATCTAAAAACAACTTACTGGTGTATCTAAAACATCATACTCAGTCTGGTGTATCTTAAAACTTCACTGGTATTATATTCTGCATTTGTTTCACTATGTGATGGAATGATGACACCATCATCTGAATTGAACGTATTCTGTAATTATTTTGTGTTTTATATTATGAATTAATAAAAAAAATGCAATTTTAAATATAAATCAAGTTAGTATATATATAGTTTATACATGTGGCAACGAACTTTGAAATTCTTATGTTGTATGAATGATGTTAGATATAGTTTATTGTATTGACCGTCTGTGGCATTTAGATTTAGCATGCTTGATCTTCAATAAAATACACTCTTACCTGAATAGTCATTAACTCAGCTTTATAGGGTTCTTTGGCCCAACGCGGGGCTATCCATTCTTCGTGGTCAGCTTTTGAATACAAACCAAACTTTTCAATCGTTTAAAAGTTCATCGCAATTGTCCTTAAACCAAGGTTATAGTTTAATTACAATAATTACAAACCAAGGTTAAAGTTTAACTACAATTAGCTCATCCAATCATTATCTTCATTTATTTCATTCGAGATTCTTTTTCGCAGATAACTAGATCGACTTCCATTTGTCCTTTCGTCAAACGTCAAATATGAGTCGCGCCATGCGAAAATAGGTATTATGTCTTATGCGACCCGATCAGCTATAAAGTGACGCATGTGTTTACGGTCTCAAAGAGGACAGCGTAGCTCCTGACCAGTCTGTGCATATTTGCAGGCGGGTCTGGAGCTACTTTTGTCGCATATGGCAAAAAACCCATTTTCGCATGACGCGGACCATATTTGCTCTGTTCTTTACTGATAAATATACTTCCACATCTAGTCCTGAATATTTTGTTCACAGTGTCAGCTATTGTCATGCTGTTCTTTAATAAATATACTAAGATATCTCATGTGAAAGGACTGTATTGAAGGGCATATATATCGTTATCGTAAGCGTTGTAAAACTATTATCATTGGCATCTTGGTTTTATTATAAATGACTGTATGTATTGTTTCTTTCCACGAATTATTTTGGTTGTGCATGAATCTGTGCGTTATCATCTCCCTTCTGCTTCATATAAATAAAACTAAAACAGTGTTTACTTGCGGGAGGTTTTTGCCATCGAAAACATTGACTAAATAGGTTTATATAAAAAGCAGACTTTGCGCAAGTCTTGCAAAATCGCTTATACTAAACATTGTTAATGTATTAGCGTCGAGTTATTAATACATTAGGGTCGCTTTCAAGATTTTTAACTAATTTATAATTGTTTACTTCTTTGGAGCAATTTAATTAGTTAAAATGGCACATTTTGTACTTTGCATGTTCCATATGTTAATTATAACAGCGTTCCTTCTTTATTGGCGACGTACATGAAGCAAAGTATTAAAACTATTCGTAACGAGCGTTTTTTTAAAGCAATCAAACAAGTCCAAATGAAGGTCTTGATACTTAAATAGAAAAATGTTATACGAGAGCCAAAAATGTTCAAATATACCTTTGTAGTATTTCAGAGTTTAAAATGTGCCCCTTTATCGCGTCATCTGAACACGAAGACAATAATCAGCTTGATATCGTCCTCGTTATACTTGTTTTTAAATACTTACCATCTGCCAAACGACGATCAAATCGGATTATCCTTTGTACAGATAACAAGGTTAATATCAGCGTTATTTTTTATGTGGGTGTGATTTAAAAAAAAATACGTAAAAAAAACACATCAAAAATAGATATTAAAACAGTTATTAAATTGACTTTATCGGATTTCCTGTTTATGCTTTATATTAAGCACTACTAGTAAGATTATGGTCGACAATAATGAGATAAAAAATCCGGCAATATCGTTCCAGCGAAAAGAGCAACATTTAATATGTATGAATTAATTTGCGTCAATAGTCTCATTTATTATACTAGCTCTCAATGTTACCAATTTTCAGACTCCGTCTAAAAAATTGATCATGCAAAATGGAAATACGCATTTCAATGCAACCGCCATGTTATTATCTCAATTGTTAACGTAAAGACATATGGTATACATACAGGCATGTTTGTTTATGTTCGTGTTTCTCATTTCCTCAAATCATTTTAAATTAACCATCGTGATACATCGACTATCTCCGGAATCCTCCGTAAGATTGATCCATGCAATAAATCGTTTGCTGATCCCGAGTGTTAAGTGTGCGATGTAATACTTGACATATCTTATCCCGTTTATTCATGACAATAAATAATAATAAAATGAGTATAAGTTGGTGTCTTTTGAATGGCATTTGACAGTAAAATCATAGGTGTAACAGTTCAAGGTTGAATTTGATATTACATGTATGGTTGATGTTGTGTTTCATTAACTTGTAAAATTGTGATAACGTTGACGCGATAATATATTAAGTAATAAAATCGAAATAAACAAAGGGAATAAACGTGGTCATAGAGAGGTCAATTTGTGAAGGTTTACATGCATATGATTCCGTATAATATAAATAATACTATACACATTTTAATAAGT
>VMBQ01004687.1:46844-79660 GCA_007657795.1 Dreissena rostriformis
CAATTATAGTAACTTCAGTGCGTATGTCAAATAATCGTATTTTCTTTAATTGACAAACCCTACCTTAGAGCGAGGAGTAAAGGAGTTCATATTATTTTGCGTATTCCCGTTAAAAGGCGACCTCCTTCGCTCTATACTCTACTACTTAGCGGTTTAACATACTTTGAATATATTTAAACTTCACTACGCGGGTCACTTCGGTAGTGCGACACGCTTTCAGAGTTTAAGAAACACGTTGAGGCCTTGAGCAAGATCAAAAAGATGCCGCATGCAGATTTATTGAGACATTAGGACATTCAAAGCAACTGTAACAAATTATCTGAGTGTTTTGGCGTGGATATTTAGGATTTAAACGAACATTCGGAGAAAAAAACATCTTTATTGGATTGAACATTCAAAGGTAAAATATCTTAGATTTTTTGTCATGTTATAAGATCTTAAATAAAATGTTTGTTTCATTAACCCACTTACATTTCATGTGATTGAGAGATATTAGTTATATCTCCAAAACAACATGGTAGGTAAGTCGGCTTAATGTTTAATATCGTTTATATGATAACCTTATTGCACGTTAATCAATGATACATCTGGAAAATAAGTTTCAGAAAAAGAATCGTAAAAATGAGACCTTAATTATTGGTTGGAGACGGACGAGTCTACAAACTAGTGCATTATTCGAATAATTAAAAATACATGTATATGAGAAAATAACAATACATAATTACCCACTTTTTACAGTCGAATCTTAAATTGGCATAATTATAATAGCGAACGTCTTCTGTTTTTCGTGAAGATAAAACTACAATTAATCATCTATGGAACATCGTCTTAACAGAACATTGTACAAGTCTAGACTTATTGACATCATTAACTTTAAATCCATGTAAACATTTATGCACACATTGTCCAAATGGCTGATTGCCATGTTTCGGAAGAATTTGAAGCGGAATAAATTTCTCGTGTACCGAAAAACACATGAAATTCTTTTAACGTGATTTTGTATACAATGACTTGTATTGTGGTGTTGATACCATCATCTTAATTCAAATGGTTCTGTTCTTGAATGTTGCGTTTTGTATTAAAATAATATGATATTTTAAGCAATTAACTCCTAGAAATTAAGTATATGGTTTCACAAATGTGTACACGGTCTTTCGCCTTCTTATGTCGTATACATGATTGTATTATTCACTTCATGATGTGTACTCTCTGGAACGTAATCATATTTGATCTTCGATTAAATCAACTCGATTCTCAATAGTCAAAGATAGACTCACCAGTTGTTTCATTGGCACTTCGCGATACTTGTATCAGTTATTCATGGTCAGAAATTCAATGCAAAACTTTGAAACCGGTCAAAAGTTCATTACACTGATCATTAAACAATGGTTTACGCTTAACTACAATTAGTTTGTCTGATCAGTATCTCAATTTATTGGGTCCCATTTTCTGTTCACATATTATTTGATCGACTGTCCATTGTCATGTCTTCTATATATATCAGCAAATATTTGCTCTCTTCTCTGATAACTGTAGAGTACGTCCAAATGTAATCACGAAAAAAAATGCTATGATCACTTTGCCGATGAGTTTCAGAAACAAATATGCGAAGATATCTCTGTTAACAGACGATATTGAAGGACTGCTTATCTTGACAGTTGACATTGTAAAACTTCTGTCATTAGCATTTCAGTTTATTTATAAGTAATGTTCCTTCATAGAAGCTTGAGATACAATTATGTTGGAGGTGCATGGCACGTTATGTGATCGTGTTTCTCATGGTAAACATGCACCTCGAACATGTGTTTTTGTTTGCGTGATCGCAACAATCGAACAAATACGTTTATATAAATACCAGACGTGATTTTTGCGATCAAATGTAGCTCTATGGGGGTCGCTGTGATGGTTTAATACTTATTTTAAATAAACCGCTTCATGTCCTAATGTTAATGCGATCGACACTACATTATGCGGTGAATCATTACTATGTGTAGCTGAAAATATTCAAAGCCTTTTAAACTATAGTTCGTATTGTTCTTGTAACGTAAATGCATAAAGGATACGGGTGTCACAAATGTTCAAATATGCCTTTGTAGTATTTTTCAGGGTTTAAATTGTGCCTCTATATCGCGTAATCTGAACAGGGATACAATGAGATCAGATTGATATCGACCTTATAACAATAGCCTTTAACTAATTGCTATCTGCTAAACGTCGATCAAACCAGATACCGAGGTTTATTCGATCAATCTAAGCGGATATTTAGTAAGAGCGTAATTTAAACAGAAATGCATGAACTATATTTAAATGCAGTTTTTTGGATTTCATGTGGATATTATATGACTGCTGTCCATTTATGTTTCCTTCAAAACAAAATAAATAAGGCATAATAGATATGGCTTTTACTGCAACCACCAGATTATGATCGGGTATCTTACATTAGAGACTAATTGTCTATAGAGACCCAGTTCTGAGTCATTGTGTCTTTGTTCGTGTTTAATGTGATGATTTTATACATGAAATAATGATGGGACCGATTTGAAAGGGCTCCGTATTACGACACGATATGTTCTTATTGTGTACATTTTGTTTGCATACATGACATATGTATTGTAATGTCATTTGGGTTGGTGATGTGTTTTAAGTCACCACTAATGAGCCTGTATCGTCGACATTGTGTCCAAGATATCGGGTCTATTGACATCAACCAAATGTCTTCGGACTCTCATTATATCGAGCGAATAGATCAGTGTTACACCGGTCTTACAGACGGACATTCAATTAACATTAATATCCAATGAGTGTGGATCTTGGTCAGTTTTACCAGAAGTTATTATATCCCATGCAATTGCTCCTAAATAATTCTTTTCCGAAATCATTCTCACTAGCCTTAATTTCATCAAAGTTGAAGCCTACATATTTTAAAGATGTCGTTGCACAATTTCGCCTTTGTTAACGATTATAGTTCTTCTTCTTTTTCAATACAGCATTCCTTTTAAAAAGAAGATTTTGTGCCGGCGCCTTTTGGTTAAGGGTTGAACAAAAACTGTACAAATTACAACATGATGTGCAACAAGAGAATGTTGAGCCAGAAAGTTTTGATGCTCCAAGATCTTTATCGAACAGTAGTACACTGTAAGTGTGTACTGCTACTAAAATGCTGAGTACTACGCAACGTATAATATTACAAATTTGACTGACTGCCTTGTGTCTAAAAACATACATCACAAGGTCATTACACGTAAACAATCCTCATGATGACATTAATAGGTTCGTTCCTATTAGGCATTCTCGTTCTTCCAATAAATTTAAATAAACTGTTCGATTGAATACATTTAATAGATTATTCCGTTAGTACAAAACTAATGCTGCGTATGATTTGGTTTCTTATTACCAACGTTTTGAAAACAAATACAGTTATACAAGTTCAAGGTTTAATTTGATACTGTGTTTAATGTATTTGTTCATTAAATTGATAATTTTGATTAACGTTGACGCGATGTTATTTTATTATTAAAGAGAAATCATTTAAGGTTAAACTGAGGTCAATATGATAACATATTAATCATACAGCTAAATGATTGTATAGATGGAAATTCTGGGTGTCGGATAAACTTTTGCTTTTCATGAATACTAGCCTTTACTCTGCTCCTACATGTACATAGCGGACTACTTTTTTGGCCTTTCATTTCTGGTTAAAGGTCAATTGCAGTAAGACGTGTAGATGATTTAACTCGTTAACATCGTCATTCATTTGTTCATAAATTTGAATATATACTTGCATTAAATGAACACATTTCAAATCCATGTACCGTAAAAGAATAATAGCCGTAATCCAATATACTAGTAGCTTGTCTTTTAATACTTTAACTGAATGCAAATCACATCGCCAAAATGCACGCGTTTGATTGCTGACATAATCAATATCCAATTGATTGCATCATTTAATTCAGTGACACAAATGTCATTTTTTTAACAATTATATTTTAAAATATAACGTATTTGTGTGTTTAGGATTGATAGTTATAATAAATTGTGAATACACATTGTTTGAATATATGGCTCGAATTAAACCCGTGATACTTCATTATATATTGCTTTAAATGTAGAATGTACACGAGTAACGCGATGTTTTAAAATAAGCGTTTTGTTGAACAATTGACGGATTGAAAAACGTATGAATGACCTAAAAGAGTGTTAAATCTAGGAATGTGGGTGCATTGTTCTTTTACTTTTCGAAGCACACAGAGTGTAAAGATTAATTTCTTTGATGGATAAGTCGTTCCTTTGTTAGTTGACAAAAACAATGCCTATCCACAGAATGCCAAGAACTGACTGCTTACACAACCTGTTTTAAAATGGAAAAAGATGATGTATCCTTTATGTCGTGTGCAGATTTTTAACTTATCATTCAAACAAATAAAAATTGACGAAAAAAAACATGGTGATTTTTATCCGTACAACAAGTTTGGTGAATAGAGCGAGAGTCATTTAAGGTTTGACTTGTATATGAGAGTTTGTAACAAGTAGATTAAAAGAAGGGTTTAAGAAGAGTTGTTTATAGATTAATTGTATCGAAATCGGCTGGAATAAATGCTGCGTCATGCAATACCGTTATGGTTTGATTCACGAAAGTCAAATAAATTATTAAAATGGGTTAATTTATGCCCGTGTTTTCTCCGTATTTTGTGACAATGTCATTTATTTACTGATGTATTGTAATGAATTATGATGATTATCGTAGAAAAAGAAACATTAAATGAAGCTGATATTTTTGACTCCACTTAAAATATACTCGCGCTTTTTGTTTCGCATCGTTACATCTAGGGTCATTTGACACATTGTTCTTTATAAACAATTAGAAATTCAGATTATGCATTGGCAGATGCTGTAGTATGATCAGCTGTTTGAGATAAACTTGAGTGCTACTTATATGGAACACTTGTTCGATGTTTGTGGAAATATTACATATTGTATGTGGTTTAAATAACCAAATATTGCTAGTGATCCGGTTATACATGATTCTTACAGAAGCTCGCGTGTTGTTGTGTTTTTAAATTGCTGCGTATGACGGATAACCGTCGTCTGTTATATGACGTTTGTTTTCAATGGCACGTCATTCATCTAGCAGATAAACTATTCTTCTAAAATTATGAATTATGATAAAGTACGTACAAACAGATAACGCGCTTGTATTTCTCTTTCTTGAACTAAGTTCGTATACATATCAAACTCAACAGCTTATTTGTGATTCACTTCTGCCCGCTTCTTCGTCGTCACCATCCCTTCTCTTACTAACCCGCCAAGCTCCGATCTTCTTACGATTTATTTCACAAATTATTTATTTAAAACTGTGTATTGTTTATAGGGTAAATATGCTTATAATTGTAATCATCACTGTCATCAACATCATCATCATCAACAACAGCCACAACCAGAAACAACAAATTCAACGTAATAACATTATACTTAAATCACTATCCCCCCTCGTCCACCTCCTAATCCTCCTCCTCCTCATCATCATCATCATAATTATCATTATCATCAAAATAATGTATTGTCGCAATGATAAATCACATCTTGATCTCCAATATCTTAACCCTCTTCAAGACTTGTATCACAACCCTGCGTCGTTTAAAACAAGTTCTTCGTACTTCATCGTGTATCCATCATGAAAAATAAAGTTGTAGTGTGCCTAATAGATGGCCCATATCTGTGCCACAAAACGTTATTCGACAGCAGACGTCAGCGTACCTCAGTAAAATAACAGCCTCGTACCCCGATACACATTGTTCTATATTTTAGTTTAACTGTGTCTAATAGGCGGCCCATATCAGTGCCACGCAACGTCATTCGACAGCAGACGTCAGCTTAATATTGTTCTGGTTCTATCTAAGGGCCTTTCATAGGCAATATGCGCGTTCACGTGCATGGGTCATCAAAACAGCAGCGTCTCTGACAAGTGCATACGAGGCTTCGATGCTCTCCCTGAGGCATGGGTAAATCGTCTGTTTCATCAATTTAATAGATTCCTCATATCCGAGGAATTTAATGATAACATCTGATAAAACATGAATACATAATAAATTCATAATGTACACAGGTGAAAGTCTACATGCACGTGTTTGCCGTATCCACCGCTGTTGTAATAGTTACTGGGTAACGAAATCATGCACGTGTTAGTCTTGGACGTATAACTGTGAGGCTGGATCACTGTTGTGGGCGTTTTTATATAAACAAGCATCGCTATGGAAAAACCGTGCTTAATGCATGATAGTAAAGTGTCGTCCGCAGTCCGCACATCCTTATCTGGGACGACACTTGCCGACACGACTGGATTTTTGTTTGGAAGAGACTTTCTCTCAACGAAACATTCCATCAAAGCGGATAGTGTCAAACCTGATTAGCATTTGCAGTCCGCATTTGGGTTTACACTTAACGCATATTCATTAAGCCCCATTTTCCCAGAGCTCGGCTAATATTGTACTGTAAATACTTTTATTTATACAAAAACATAATTACAATTCTGAAATGAGTGCAAGCTACTGTAAGTTTAAACGTTTTATTGAATAAATCGCTTTCAAAAACTTGCAAAACTATTTGCGGAATTTACAAGGGGGAAACGCCATCTTCATTATGTTTTATGCCCCCGGCATCCGGGAAGCAAATAGATATTCGTCATTCTGTCCGTCCGTCCGTTCGAGATTTTCCCAAAATGACATAAATATTTATTCCTACAAAGCTTTGATACTTGCATGGATCTATGAACACTAACAACACATCTATATCACCTGACCACATTTAGACATTGATATTGGCATACTTTTGGACTAAGACTACTTCAGAGGGTAAATTGTGTTTATCCAAAACTGGCGCGTTTCGTCTAACAGCAATACCACTTACTTCACAATTTGTATACTTGTATGCGTGTAATCTGTGAACACACTCAACACACCAAAATTATCAGACCTCATTTTGACTTAAAAATTGTCCTTCTGTTGGACTTATTCAATAATCCAATTCATCAATACTGACAAAGCTTCGGGGGCATATGCGTTAACGGAACGCTGTATCTTGTTCAAATTTAATTTCATAATGCCTTGGGTCGACCTTTTTGTTGTGGTTTATCACGAAAATAAACAATGTGTCACAACGTTCTTTGTTTCGAAATGTTAAACGTATTATTCAAAGCGGTCAAGAATGTCAAATTCGTAGATAATCCGATTAGTATAAAGGAATATTTTAAAAGTGTTATCTGTTATGTTTATCAATTGATTGGTGGTTTGATTAAGAAAACATCAGTAAATAAGTATTGTGACATTGGCTGTTCCTGGCTCAGAAATAAGTCAGAAATAAGCATACCGGTCAATAATATGTTCGACTGATTACGAGATAAGAATTGTAAGGTAATTTAATGATAAAATATTGTTGGGCTTTGAAGTTAGTTAATCGTATAATAATTCAAATACATTCTTACAAATATTACCTGACATATGTTTTATCCCGCCGTGGGTGAGTGGAAGGGGGAGGAAATTAAAGAAATGTCCTTAATGTAAAAGACTTGATGTGATAGTATTGCAGTTTTCTCAAACGATCAAACATAATTTATCTTCCTAATTGAGGCGTAGGAAAATATAGAAACTATTGTAATTTGTAATATATTATCCAAAGGCAATTGAAGAGGTTCAAATGGACGGTTTGAAGATGAAAATGATCTTAATCGTGCTTTGAAAGCTTTTGAACCCTCCCAATTATACAGATAAGTGTGGACCGTTGAGGTGTATAAGAAGTACTCGAAGACTTCAATGAGAGACTTAGGTAGTGTGAATTTTACAAAGCATACGTTTTGCTTTGATATTTCTGTTGTTATTAAGGATGCAGATAAGAGTAGTTCATGTATGTACGTAGTATATTGAATGATTCACATTACATGTGAATCAACGTTTTCATGAGAGAACACTCGTTGTATAGGTCTAAAGTGTTTAGATGAAAATGCTGCTTCAATTCACACTTGTTGAGATGCCGTTAATAGTCAATTATTGATGTACTTCCATTTAACAATGATAGGAAACTCCCACTGCGAATATAAATCGAAAAACCAGTACACGTTATTGAACATATGTCCCATTTTTTGTGATATTAGTGAATTAATCTAGGGCAACACTTGGGAAACACACGAACATTTACAGATTGAATTACAATAGATACGAAACCAAGTTGATGTATATTCAAAGCCTTGTTTTTGGCGATTTGTAATACCCAAACGGAGTGAGAGGTGTCCCTACATCAGAACGTTTATACGCCCAAAAACTTGTGGCGTTTTAAAACCTTAAAATCTAAATTAAATAACCTCGATGTATTAACAAACGTAAAGAAAGAAATTTCGGCTACAGTGAGTTTGGCATACTGATGGCCCTCAGTCGTTTTCTTCAATATAGACTTTATAGTCCAAAAATGTTGTGTTTTTAACTTTTTAACTCTTCTTTAACTACATATTGAATAATGCTTGAGCTTTCACAGTTTATTGACCTTATTGTGTATACGATCATAAAGAAAGGAATTTTGGTTGTGACGAATTTTGGCAGAATTATGGCACTTTGACTGTTTTCCACTTAAGAATATAAATTACTAAAATGTTAACCTTAGAGGACCAATGAACGATGTTTCACACCAAATATTAAACCCATACATTTGTGGTTTTAGAGACGATTTTTAAATGTTTCATTTATAAATCTGTTTATAGCATTGGTGACTTACAAATGCAATCAAAGGGAAAGATGTGAACAACTTGTAAAGAGGGTCATCCAAGGATTATTCCTGTGAAGTTTTATTAAAATTTGTCAAAAGGTTAATGACGAGAAGTTGTTAGAAGAAAGCATTCTCTAAAAAGCATTCTCTCTCACGAAGAAACCAAGATGTATAAAGCAATATATCACCGCTTCTTTGAAGAGGGCATAACAAGGGTCATGATGTCCCTTATGTTCTGAGTTCACGGACACACATAATTAAAAAATTGATATGATAATCTAGTTTTTGACCCTGCTTGACCCAGATTCAAACATGACCTTCATATTATCTATCAAAATTATTATTCCATGGCTTTTAGGCTGATTTTATATTCCCAAACATATCTTTTTTCCCAAAGCTAGTTTAAAAAAGATTCCCAATTGATTATTTGACTTTCTGATGTAAAAGTAAAAAGTCGCGAGCATGGGATCATATTCCCAAAAGTGAAGAAAAGCTCTGCATTCTGACAATGTTTTATCAAGACTGAGTTACAGAGATGTAAAAACAATTTTTTTCTAAAGATTGGACCTGGTGAACTAGTTTTTGAACGAACCAGACCTCAATTCAAACTTGAAATAGACCAAGTCTAATCAAACTTGATTCATAAATGTTGTCCTTAGAAAAGTAAGATTTTTTTAAGATCTGACTTGGGGACTCATGTGATCAAGATTGGCCTATGTACAGTAAAACAAAATCTGACCAAGTTTAAACAAGATAGAGTCATACATGTGGCATCTGGAATGGTAAAGGAATATTCTAATACTCTAATAAACCACCTTTTTGACATAAACATACTTCTCTTTACAGTAACATATGCATGCAAGAAGAAGTAATCTTTAAATTGAATTGGTTAAATTTTATTTACACTTATATGTATCATGAATATTGCTGGGCCAAGTGTGAGGTTGAGCGCTCTATAACCGGTTTAAACCCCCAATGCTTAGAATTGACCGTTCCAAGGCGGTGACCCCAGCTTTATTCTACTATGTGTATATGTTGTTTCGTTTTGTGCCGTACTGTACCGTTTTGGCAATTGGTTCCTTGCCATAAATAAAGGACCACAAAGGTGTGTATGATAAAACTGTTATACTGCTGCAGCTTCTGGAGTTTATATTGAAATAAAGAGAATAACAATCAGTAGTTTGATTTCATTAGTGCTAAGATGGTATTGCATCCATTCGGATTCATTCAAACAAATGTGTCTGTAAAATGTATCCATTGGATCTGGTTAGTTTTCATTTTCGCGCGTTTTTCTACTTTCTTATGACACGCATTGATGCGTGTGTATATAGTATTGTATTAACAACTAAATCGTACAAGGGAAAATGTGACATGTTTGCACAAGAACACCTAGAATATAAAATAATGGTGATGTTACCTGAAAACATATCCATCGTAAACCTAATGTATATAAACATGGGGCAAGCATTTGAACTCTCGGATGGAGCGTAACTCAGTTTCGTAGAGAACCATTTATGCGACCGATTTTTTTCTCAAATGTTTGAAACTTATTTGTCAAATACCTAACTCTCGTGGTAATCGATTACAATGACAATCAAATTTCATATACTTTTTCACTTGCGTTTTCTAAAACAAACTCAACATAAGCCTTAAGTTCGATAAATAATGTGGAAGTTTCGTGTAGATTTCAACCTCAATAAACCCATGTTGATAAAAAACAACCCCGCGGTTGGTTGGGTTGTTTCAAATCTGAATATGTCTTGTTAAACTCCGTGTAACATCGTTATTAGGGGTTTGTGTTACTTAAAAACCTGCTTTGTACGACGATAGTTTCTCATCAGGCCGAATGATTATAACTCTAACTGCATTATTGACGGAGTTATTTGCCTTTGTAAAAAACGAAGTGCAACACAGGAAATATAACTCTTGCTACATTATTGCCATAGTTAACACCCTTGATAGTGTCTCTCTTTTTTTTGGTTTAGCTTATACATTTAAAGTTTTGTTACAACACAAAACTGCATGTTGCTTATTTGTTATATCCATTTGACGATTGACAAAGCCGCGTGCTGGGTATTTGATTACATCTAAGAAAGTAGCATGACCAGATATTATAGTTCAGGATTAACACATGAAGCAAAAACAATCAGCATCATTCTCAAACTGTTAATTCTAAATATGTGCGCTGACTTAAAAATACTTCGGAAACCAGAAATGTTAAGTAATTTGAAAGGGCCCAAATGCTGAATCATAATGTAAGGTTTGTTTGAACAATATTAAAATTATCACTGACTGACAGACTCTTCCGTCAAACTCGGTCTTGGAATAAAAATGATAATATGATGTGTGGTCAATATGTAGAATACATTAACATTATTTAAATACCCGTTTAACGTTCTCAATTGAGGTTTTGTTCATCTTTTGTAAACACAAGGAGACGCATTTATATCCATTTTATCGAAATTGGAAAGACAGGAAAGTTTTGTTTCCAAATGAGTTAAAACAACGTGAGTATGGGCCTTATAATAACAGCGAGATTCAGAATTTGCAGCAATACAGTGATCGCCATCATCGGCAGTATTCGCAGTAGCAGCAGCAGTAGTAGTAGTAGTAGTAGTAGTAGTAGTATAATTAGTAAACGTAGGGTGATTTGCTCTGGTTGTTGTTGATGTTTTTTTTATATTTATATTTGATTAGAACGCTAATCGGATGGCCAGTACTATTACGTACAGACGGTAAAGACTTCAAACGAAATTTGTTTGAGTGACATAAAGTCCTAAACTAAGTCCTAAACAGCATTAAGTGTCACATTAAAGTATCGATACATTGGCCATGTCCTTTGTACCAACACGCGTCACAAAATAAAGAGAGAAGTTATCATGTTTCTGAAGTGTTCAATACATACCAAAAGACTCTCTCAACAAAGAGGCGTTTATCTTGATGGCGTTTGTAGATAGACTTGTATCACGAACTTTTTAATGACAGGCAATTAATATGCAAATGTATAGGAAATAGTGGCAAACGGTGGATAGAGCGTTTATAAGCGATAACGTATCAGCATTACGAATATAAGTTAATGCACATTCGTTGTTCTGTTATGTGTCTATATATGTGTACTAGAACGGCTTAACTCAATTCTTTTGGAATGCAAGGAAGAAATATTGAAAAATCGGACATATTATGGACAGATCATTGTTTGGCCTTATGATGTATCTCTGCGATATTAAAATTAGCCAGAATTGTTCTTGCATTTCGTAAATAGGCAGCTGTAAATTGGTCATCGCGACGGTATTCTTTATCACAATACATAGCTAAAGGCGTTTCGAACGGCATGTTTTCGTGATAAAATGAGTTTTGAAAAGTAAGTTTTGGTCCAGATATATATTTGAAACAAAAAAGTATTTTATAAAGAATTTCATCTATAATAATATATAGGATGTGACTTCTGAAGAGCTTATAAATTATGCCGTTCGTTTTGTGTCGAAAAATAAGTTATTGACCATTAGTTATCGTCTTGTACTAAATTGAAAATTTATACAAAGATTTATTGTTAATATTCACGCGACCGTAAATCGACTGTTTAATACATACTATTTTTCCATTGCGAAAACATTTGGCCGTAAAGATAAAGATCTAATAAATACCGATATGAAAAATGTACATGATGTATACTGAATTAAATAATCGTTTAAAGGTTACATATAGTTCAGCAGACATAAACTTCATGTCATATATGTTATGACAGTATAAATTATACCTTTATGATGTTATTAAGAAGGCTTGATACCATTGAAGATACTAATGACCGTGTGATTTACATTTACATGAAGTGACATTTCATAATTTAAAGCACCTGCGTCGAATTTGAGATTATAAGACACAAGGTTTACTCTGGCATCTCTTTAATGTATTACCTTACAATAGAAGCCAGAAATGGTTTGCACATCGTGTAGTGTACATTTTCTGGATAAAGATATGAGCCTCGCTCTGTGAAAACGGAGTTTAATGCAGAGCGTGGCTCATATGTATTTTACGTATCTTTCGTATGTAGCAGACACATAAGTTCAGAATTCTTGACGTGTTTTCAGTTTCCACGACGTCTGCATGCTGGACGGCGTCACTCAGAAACATAACGACGCCGAAAACGCAACTTTCTACCCGTGATTCGATGTTAGATAAGCCCAAATGAGGGAAATATTCTCTTAAAACATAAATAGATTACCCTAAACAGGTATGGGATGTGTGTTATTTTTTTTTTAAAACTCTGCCAATTTAGTTCCTTGAAAGCCAATCAGTCTACCAATCTATTCCATTGATTGGCCCTTTAGACATGGTTACAATTGAACGATTTAAGGGTATTCCTTAAATACAGCGGACTGTTTTTATATTGCTCTATATTCCAAACATAGTCACATTCGCTTTAGAAGAAAATGTAAATTTATTAAATAGCACAAAAATATGGATGCAAACGTTGACTCAGATGCAATTAATGTATATTATATTTGCAATCATAATGTTAATTATATTGTCTTATAATAAATATATTCTAATAAACATGTATTTAGTACATTTTTAATTATGTTAAAGTTACAGTTGCTAAATCATGTTTTTTCAAAGGGTTATTATGTTATAGCTGTTTTATTATTAACCTCCAGTTTTTTTGCATGAATTGATATAAAACGGTTTGTACTGCAAACAGCGGTATATCGTGTCCTTTTCCAACAGCTTCAAAACTTCGATGCTGTCTGCATCATAAATTCTTATTTCATTTTCAACTGTAATTGAATGTCTTAAGTGCCACGGCTTTTAATGTATTGCTATTCTGTAAATAGTATTCAAAATTTACTTTAACTCAACTATGCAAACTTATGATTGATAAAACCATTTATTGCAGGCGATTACATAACTGAGGACAATTGTTTGCAAAGTCATTATCTAATACATGTCTTTTTATATCGCTCAATTTATCATGTGCAATGTTTTTAAATGAAAACAATTTCGACACATGAATCCCTTGTTAAATATACACATTGATTTTGATGTAAATTTCCTTATAAGATGATCTTGCGCACTTGAAGTGTTACGTTTAAATCAGCGTGACACTTGCTTTACTTGTGTTTTATGCGATTTCAGTTTTCCAATGTGAAATATTTATGACGTCATATGAACGAATTTCCGACGACCTGAGATACAGCGAGAAAATGCGAGAATTCCGTCGTCCCACGCTTTGCGTGATAGACGAGAACGGTGTCGATGTAACTAAATTCGTATGCGAAATATCCGAAAAGGGAAATCTAGACGGCTTCACCGGAAGTGACAACGGGATATCGGTTAAGTGTGACCATAATGCGAACTGGACCAAACCAAACGGACACGAGTTTAACCAGGAAACTGACAACAGCCTCTTGAAACCAAAGTGCGAGGACGACTTTGACCTCTGTGAACTAAAGGCAACCACCGCGCGATTAAAATTGTCGACAAGACGACAAAGTACGGTCGCCTGGCAACAGGCGCACTTAGGCTCGACACGTGTTCCCGTAGTGCTTCCGAAGTTCGATTCGTCAAAATTAATCAAAAGTTATAAAGACATTACTACGGACAACAACACACAGGACGACGATTTGTTTACCGAGGAAAGAAAAAATCGGATCGACGACGCGCTGGCATGGCTGCGATCGGAACTGGTAAACATCGTTAATGACTTCTTCTTCCAACAAGTCTTCTTCTTGTTGAACTGTTTTTGTTGCTTCCCCTACAACCGCTTATACAACAACACTTTTGCTATAACTACGCCACCGCCGCCACTATCACCCTAATATCACTAACATTATTACTAGTGGAAACATTTTGCTCATCTTAAACCATTTGTATAAATGAGCAGCTGTAAACAAAATGACTTAGATCATAGTGATCAGGCGTGCAACAACCACTGCGCTAACCCGACATTCCTTAGATGCTGAAAAATATTGCTTCCAGTTGCCGATGTAGCGACATTTCATCAATAGATACGGACATTTTAGCAATAAGTATCCATTCTTATTACTTGAACTGATTGTTTACGAATCACATCGATGCACAATCACACGTTTCTCGTCGTTACAGATGCAGATGCGCAGCGAAGACGAACGGTTGGCAAGACAACTACTCTCAATCAGACACGACATCCATCAGTTGAAACTTCAGGTAAGTAGCTCACAAGTGAGTGAGCGATTGAATGAGTGAGTGATTGAGTGAGTGAAGGAGTGAGTGAAGGAGTGAGTGAAGGAGTGACGGACGGTCGAAGGGACGGACGAAGTGAAGAAGGGAGGAAAGAAGTGGCAGAGGAGAAAGGGAAGGAAGGAGTGAGCGAGTGATATAATCTGATGAAAATATATGCAGATTGGAAGGTGTCTAAGTCGTTATCAGTGAAATATATCAGGACAGTAAGAGGGACGGAGAGAGACAGAGAGGAGAGAGAATGAAATGAGAGGGGCTTAGTAAGTGAGTGAGTTGGCAAACGAAGACAATTGCCAACAAGAATGATACAAAATTCACAGACGTTATTAATTGTTTGCTTTTTATCCCGTCGTTTGACACTGCATATGATTCATTAGTAAGTAACATAAACTATACCTCGCCTTGGACTTTTTGCAGCGAAGTTGCCAGGCCCATCGAGAGATGCTGGAAGACGTGACACTCGACATGGAAGAGAATCACGTGTTGAACGTTATTTCGGACATGCCCATTCCGGACTCAGTGAATGACACGCCCTTGAAGCACCTCGGAGTTACGCGCATGCACCTGAGCGCGAGACGATTTTCGACGTGTTGAAAGAGTCCGGTAATAGCGTCCGTGCGGATAAATGTGTTCAATGTTTACAAGACCGAGGATTTCGGTTGCATACGCGCATGTTCCTGAGCGCAATACAATGTTCTACGTGTTGACACGGGTGTAATTGATATCGTTCTTGCGGGTTTCTATGTTGAATGTGTATAAGACCGAAGATCTTGGTTTCCAAAGTGTTCTTATTAAAGAGTTATCGCCCTTGTGACAAAGCCATGTCACGCCGATCTGCGGTATGGACCAAGCACGTGGTATACTGCCAAATACCCGGACCTTTATAAAGCCATACTTATTGCCGTTTCCGAGTACGCCAACGAATGTATGTTCTGGGAAAACGAATACGCATCTCAGTTTACAGGCTAACAAAGAGTTACATTTCTATTCCTTATTTAAGATGCGTCAAAGTGAACATGGAATTCTTTCGGTTTGTCAAATATTTGAACGCATGAATGAAAATCAAAACTGATACTTCAAGCCACAAGGATTTATACATAGGTTGATATAATTGAATACAATTGGTTCATACACATACAACATTGTGTAGTCAGGTGTGTTATAACTTTTGTTAAATGTACCATTACGAGTTGCTGCCATTGCAACGACTGTCTCGCTGACTTGCAGCACGGACCTATAGTTCTTACAATGATTATATTATCAAATATAAACTATAAAATAGCAGGTTGAATTATTTTAGTCGAACGAGTGGGCAAATATTGCTGGGTTTTTTAAATAATCAAATGGAAAATAGATCGAGACATTTTTGCAGTGAATATTCGTGTTTCTGTTATTGCTACAATCCTACTTCTGCCGTAGTTATGGTCCCTTATTTAACTTTGAAATCGCTCACAAATATGGGATGCAATCACTAAAATTTTATCATAAATTGTAAACTGTTCGCATAATTGCAGAATTCACTGTTCGCGTATAAGTATTAAAAATCTAACAATCGTTTAATGTTCGCCCCTGGTTATGGTATTACGTGGAATGATTTAGATAAATCTAGCATAGATAGTGGTACAAAATGAAACGGACAATGACGGATAACACTTTTTGTCCTTACGGCTGATTTTCTCCTATCGGGGTTTATACCGAAATCTGTCTTAAGCCACTCTGCGGATGCATGCCGAAAAAGAGCCAATGGTCATGCTTCGCACATGCAGGTTTAACATACATATAAATTAAAGAAATTTTAAAAACAGTAGTTGCGACCGTGTTACCAAATATATGTGGAATACCAAACCAGCGTTTTCAGAGCTATTTTATAGCACTTACTCATTAAATTAATACATACATACCTAACTGTTCAACCATTATTTTTATTGTTATATTTAATTGTGATGATTTATCAAGGTGTGAATTGTTATATTCCAACGCTTGATGAACAACATAAACAGTATGTTTTATTTTATTTTTTCAATACTTTAATAGAGGACACTACAGGGTTTTCTGTAATTTGTTATCCATCGAACAATTTTAAAATTACTTGCCACAAATGTTCACTTTTTGGTAAAGACTCTTTGCCTGCAGGGTCTTTGCTTTGTCACGTAAATAATAAAATTCAAATGCATAGACATTAATATACCCTCAATCATTTGTTGTAGTTATTTCAACTCGTATGTTTCTCTGTTTTGTTTTGATTGTTTGTTTTGATGAAGGTAATACATACACAAATAATATTTCAATAAACATACAAATATTTATGCTGCAATCACACTTTTATTACTTTTAAATCACTGTCACACGTTTGCATAACTCTGATTGGCATTTGGTACACGTAACCATCACCTAAACATGTATGTTCCCAACGTACAAAATACTTGTCAAGCGCTGGAAATAACTTCGAATTAAAACAACCGAAAATATTCAAGACGTGAGTCAATTGAGTTGCATTGAGTTGTGTCATTTTTGCTGAATGGGTCAAGTTCCCCACGGGTACTACTTCCCCGTACCCCGGGTACTTTGAATTATACTTCGACGTAAACCGATTTTCAAATGATACTTTTGGGTACCCCTGTATTCTTACAGGTACTCCATCTTTCCTTATAAAAAAAATGTACTTAAAATGTTTCGTACCCAAATTTTTGGATACGAAATTTTAAGTTCGAAAAAATTATGCAAAAAAAAATGTGGGAACGAAAAAATTTGAGTACGAAAACAAATTTGGGTAGAAAAAAAAAATTGTGTACAAAAAAAATTGGGTACGAAAAATTTTGAGTACGAAAAAAAATTTGGGTACGATTTTTTTTATTACGAAAGATGGGGTACCTGTTAGTATACCGGGTTACTCAAAAGTATCATTTGAAAATCGGTGTACGGTGAAGTATACTTCAAAGTACCCGGGGTACGGGGAAGTAGTACCCGTGGGGAACTCGACCCATTCAGCGTCAATTATAAGCCGTAACTCCGTAGTTTAGTCGCTAGGTGAACCACCTCCCTGTCCTCATATATACAGACATAAGCAGCAATTATTTCGCAATTAATAAATAATTAATAAACACGCCATATTAACTATTATTCTAATTAGGCATGCGTCGACATCGTAATCAACAGGATCAACATAAATCTCAATATAATTGATTACCTCAAGTTGTCATTTTTATATACAACAGCA
Source organism: Dreissena rostriformis (assembly GCA_007657795.1). Taxonomy (NCBI): domain Eukaryota; kingdom Metazoa; phylum Mollusca; class Bivalvia; order Myida; family Dreissenidae; genus Dreissena; species Dreissena rostriformis. Next base: position 65,026 of record VMBQ01004687.1, read on the forward strand.
TACCGGTAACCACATACAGAACTTGCGCGATGAAAAGGCACGCGGGTATACTTTTCGTGCTATCTCTGCTCGAGAAAATATTTGTGATGACTTAAATGAAGTAAAACCCGACTTTTAGTTACTACAACGTCCATGAACACTTTCCTATGGATGCAGTATAAAGTGTATTTGTCGTCACACATTGAGGTCAGTAAATGCAAATCGCTCTTGCATGTCGATTGCATCATCATATCAATATCATCATTATCAGCAGCAGCGTCATCAATTTATAAAATATACTATTCTTATTAAATGGCCACAGCATTCTAACCGTTACTCATATTTGAATTGTGATTAGTCTTCCTTTTAAGAACAAAAATAGCGACCTGATATACTGTATAAGTATCTATTTAAACAGAGACGTAGATGTTATCTACGTCTCTGATTTAAACATCAAGCAATAGCGACCTGATAGACTGCATTGGTTTTCCTCTCCTGTCACTATCTTCTTATGTCGTTGTTATGATCGATATAGTAAGAATGCGACAATAAAGAAAACCTACTACTAATTGCGTCTAGCGGATAAACGTCAAAACTTATCACCTTATTATTTTAAATAAATATGTACGTGAAGCTTTGAAATCTGCAATTTGTCGTTGAAATCATAATTGCATGAGATGACATGATGACAGGGTGCTAAAAGCCCTAATAATTACTTCACTGTACAATTCAATTTATCATAATGTGTTTAATTTAAAAACGCTCCTTAAGAACGAGGAGTAAAGGAGTTCAAATTTCTTCACGTTTTGCCGTTAAATGGCGAACTCATTCACTCTAAACTCTACTTGCTTAGCGGTTTAAACATACTTTATATCTATATGAACTTTACTAAGCGGGCCACTCGGTAATGCGACACGCTTTCAGAGTTAAAGAAAATCGTTGATGCTTTGAAAAGCCCACAGGGATGCTGCATACATATTGTTTCAGACAATTAAACGCAACTGTAAAAAATTAGTGTAGTGTTCGGGCGAAAAAAAATGGGATTTAAACGAAAATCAAAAAACATATTTATTGGATTGAATATTACAAGGTGAGTTTACCTTTATAAACAGGTTCTTATACTTGTTTGTCATTTATTATGATAAAAACAAAAATGTTTGTTGCAACTAACATTTCCTAAAATTCATGGTAGGTATGTCTGCCAAACGTTGTTTTCGTTAACTTTTTTAAACGTGTTCTCTATACACGTGTTAATTCTCACTTTAATAAAAGTATGCGATCACATGCAGAAATCACACAACTCAATAACATGTTTTTCTGAAGTCAATTTTAGTTTATTCAAAGTTAATTTAGCGAATATGTTCGAATGAGCAAAAATGATCGAAAACTCAACCTGGAAAACTCCCAAAAAGGTCAACACAAACAATTTTGGTCGGTCGGGATAATTGAAACTAACAACATGTTTACGCCTAAAAATTAGAATAAGGCATCACGACGGTGATGTATATAAACATCTGTTACATCATAACCACCAATAGTTGTAGTAACGGCAACATCACCAGCAACTCTGTTGTACAGCTCATTAGTGTTGTAGCAATTATTATTTAACAATGCATATGCGGGAATACATACAGATCGCTAAATAGAAACACAAACAATGTCATGAATGCATTTAAGGCGTGCAGGAGTCTCCAGTATTTATTTGACAAACGCCTGGGATTACGTCTGATATACTTTAATAGATACCCAAAACTCTTTCAGAGCGGGAGTGTGGCTCCAAGACTCTTGTATCACTAATTGCGTTTATGTGATTGCCTCAACATTGCACGTAAATCGATGAGAAATCTGGAAAATAAGGTACAGAAATAGAATCGTAAAAGTGGTACTTTTATTATTGGTTGGAGACAGACGAATGTGAAAACTAGTGCATCATTCGAATAATTGCGAAAACATGTACATGTATTTTAATGAGATTATAAAAACAAAACATCATTACCCATTTTTTACAGTCGAAATTAAAATCGACATAGTACAGCGAACGTCATCTGTTTTTATTGAAGATAAAAATAAAATTAATAATCTATTTAACATCGCCTAACCCCATAATATTGAACAAAGCTAGACCTATTTATACAATTAAATTCAAAAACATGATAATGTTAATGAAAATATTGTCAAATGCTTGATTCCAATGTTGAGGAATGAATTGCTCGTGGACCGAAAACACGTGTATGTTATGGCTTGTGATGCGATGCTGATATCATTATCTTAAATCGAAAAAGTCTGTTTTTTAATGTTGAGTTTTATCCTATAATAATATAATTATATTTTGTACAATACACTCCCAGATATCAAGCATATGGGTTTACACATATTTACACGGTCTTACGCCTTTTTATGTATGGTTTTCCAACCGTGTACGCGGTCTTCCGTCTTCGTATAAATAACCTTGATGGTCAAGAATTCAATGCAAACCGAACTGTTGACATCGGTCAAAAGTTCATTACAATTGTCATTAAACAAAGATTCACGCTTTATTACAATTAGTTTGTCCTATCAGTATCTCCATTTATTGGGGTCTGTTTCTTGTTCACATATTATTTGATCGACTGCCCATTTTCATTTCTTTTATAGATATATCAGCAAATATTTGCTCTCTTCTCTGATAACTTTACAATACTTCCAAATGTATAACATCGATTTAATCACTATGCCGTTGACGTGAGTTTCCGACTCAAATATGCGAATATATCACTGTTAACAGACGATATTGAAGGACTGATTATCTTTACAGTTGACGTTGTTAAACTGCTGTCATTACCTTCTCGATTTCATTAGAAGTAATGTTCCTTCATTGAAGCTTGAAATGCGAGTAGGTTGGATATGCATGACATGGTATGTTTTCATGTTTCTCATGGTAAAAATGCATCTCGCACATAGTTTGTTGTATGTAGTTTCGCCACTTGAGCAAATACGTGTATAAAAAAAAAACAGACGCTTGCCTTACAATTGCACATATTTGCGATCGAGTATAGATCATCTATGACGATCGCTGTGATGGTTTTATACTACTTTGTTTAAGGAATATTGTTGTGATGCACAAGCATTATTTTACATATTGCATGTTTTAATAAGTACAGCAGCATGTCCACCTGTTAATTCAATCGGCAGTACATTAGGCTTTGTATCAAAACTATTTGAAGCTCGCGTTTTTCAAAGACTATAGGTCGTATTGTACTTGAAACTTAAATACATAGTTAGAGTACTCAAATGATACGGGTGCCAAAAATGTTCAAATATGCCTTTATAGTATTTCAGAGTTTAAATTTGCCTCTATATCGCGTCATCTGAACAGTAAGACACTTATCAGCTTGTTATCGACCTTGTTACAATGGACTTTAATTAATTAATATTTGCTAAACGTCGATCAAAACAGATAACGAGGTTTATTAGAATTTCCTCAGTTGATATTTTGTTGGAATGCGATTAAATAATAATTAAAAAAAAAAAAAATGTGTCAAATATATATTTTAAATGTAGTTTGTAGGATTTTATGCGGATATAAATATTAAGGGTATCATTTTTAAGATTCCTTCACAAAAAATAGACAAAAAAGAGATATGGCTTTTTAGGCAACCACCAGATTATGATCGAGAGTCTAAAATTATATATAGCGACTAAGTTTTAAGTCATGTTGTGTGTGTTCGTATTTGATGTGATGATTATCTACTGGAAATAACGAGGAGAAACGTTTTCATAAAAGTACCTCTTTACTAAATGATATTTTCGAAGTGTGTGTATTGTATTTACATACGTCACCTATGCGTTAAAATGCCATGGGAACTGATGATGTATTTTACGTCACCGTTAAAAGCCTGTCTCGTCAACATTGTGTCCAAGATATCGGGTATATTGACATAACCAAATGACATCGTCTCTCACTATAGCGAACAGATCTTGGTTACACCGGTCTTACGAATGGACGGCCATTCATGTGACATTTATACCCTATGATTTAAGCTCTTGGCCAGTTGACAATTATAGCACATACAATTGAGGATAAACAATTATTGTCCAGCGTCATTTTAACTAGTAGAAGCCATCCAAGATGTGGCCAAAACAATTTAAAGATGTGATAACTCAATTAAGCTTTTTTAACGATTCTAGGTAGAACGTCATTTGCAAGAATAAAGTGCCAGGGAATGTTGTGATGAATAAGTGATCTTGTATGAAAAATTAGTGGACGAAATTGTGTACTACAACTGTATTGCTGAGAATGATGCAAAGTATAATATTATACTAGTGACTGACTGAATTGTTTCTAAAGATAAAAGAATAAAAAGGTCACTACATGTATACATTACTCATGATGACATGTTTAGGTTCATTCTTGATAGGCATATGCATTTCTTCAAATTAATTTTAATAAATCGTGAAATGTTAATACCTTTGATAAATAATGCCGTTAAATCTTAACTAATGCTGCGTATGATTTAATTTCTTGTTACTCGTATTTTGACAGAAAAATATAGGCATACAAGTTCAAGGTTTAATTTGATATTATTTTTAATGTTTTTTTTTCCTTAATTTGTTTTTTGATTAATGTTTATGCGATTTTATGTTAAGGTTTTAAAGAGAAATCATTTAAGGTTAAACCGAAGTCAATATGTCTTAATGTTAATCCTACAGCATTTTGTTATTTTATTGAAAGAAATTCTTGGTGTCGGATACATTTGTGCTTTTCGTGCATACCAGCCTGTATTCTGCTCCTACATGTACAAAGCGGAATACTTTTTTTGGCCCTTCATTCCCGGTTAAAAATCAAATGCAGTAAAGACTTGTAGACGATGTAACTCGTTAAAAATATCTTCTTTCATGTGTTTTAAACTTGAATATAAACATGCATTGAATGTATACATTTCAAATCAATTTACCGTATACGAAAAATAGCCGTAAGTTATCAATCCGATATAGCGTTTCTATAAATATTTTATCTAAATGCAAACGAATCGCCAAACTGCAAACGATTGCCTGATTTTAGGATGAAACGTATTCGTCTCTTGAGGTTGAATTAGTATTTCTTTAAAATGTTTAATGTACTCCAATAACGAGATGTTTTTAATAAAGTGTTTTGTTGACAAATTTAGGTATTTAGAACAGTGTCAGTGACCTAAAAGAGTTTTATATCCTATAACGTCGGTGCATTGTTATTTCACTTTTCGAATGACATTGACGAAGACTTAAAAGGTAATTTCTTTATTAATTAGGTCACTGCTATTTTTAGTATGTTTGCCTATAGTTTAGAAATTTTCTTCTTTTCGAAGTTCTATAAATAGTGCAATTTAAATCATTGCACATTCTGTGTCATTTGTCTCAATACATTGATATACGTCTGATATACGCGTTGTGAATAACTCTGGCCAATGCCCTTATGGGTTGATTCACACAAGCCAAATACATTATTAAAATGGGTTTATTTATTCTCTTTGATTTCAGTATTTTGTGACAACAACTTTTATTTACTGATATTTTATAATGAATTGTTAGAAATTATCATAGCAAAAATATCAAATGAAGCTCATGGTTTTGTCTCCACGTAAGATTTACTAGAGCTTTTTTGTTTCGCATCGTTACATCAAGGGTCATTCGACGCATAATACTTAACATTAAAATTTCAGATAATGCATTGAAAAGATGTAGTACGATGAACTGTTTGTCATTACATAAAGTGATATTTATATGGAACACTCTCTCGATTTTTTGTAAATATTACATATTGTTTGTGGTTTGACTTAACAAATACTGACACATGTGCTAGTGATAAAGATGCATGTGATGATTCTAATTTTAAAAGGTGGCAGAAGCCTCGCTCGCGTAATTGCATGCGACTGAAAGATAACCAGCAGCTGCTGTATTTCTTAATGCGCAAACGTTTATTTACATGCATTTACATGACCTCATTTCGACTTTGAAATTGACCTCATTACTGACTGTAACTATTTCATTGGACCAATAAATCAAAACTGACAAAGCTTCCACTGGGGCCTATGGGTTTTGAAGGAAACATCTTGTTCAAGTTTGATGGCATAATGCCTTAAGGTCGACCTGTTTTTGTTGTGGTTTATCACAAAGATAAACACTATGCCACAACGTTCTTTTTTTAATGTTAAGCGTATTACATGTGTTTCAAAACGGACATGAATGTCAAATTCGTAGATAATCCGATTAGAATAATGGTCAGTGTTATCTGTAATGTTTATCGAATGATTAGTGGTCTGATTAAGAAAACGTCAGTTAATAAGTATTGTGAAATTTACTTGGTCAGAAATAAGCCTACCTGCCAATAATATGTTCGATTGATGATGATATAAGAATTGTAGGGTAATCATATGAGTAAATATTGTCATAATATTATAATTGACTGCTTTGAAGTTGATTAATTGTATAATCATTCAAATATTACAATAACAAGTATAACCTTACATTTTAAACCCTCGCCAAACGGAGGTTAGAGGGAGTAATATAGGAATGTCCATTGTCTGTCCTGTAGGGATTGATCTGTGATAGAAAAGGTACAGGTGGGTGGAAAGCCTGACAATCTTGAGATAATTTTCTAATAATTTAATACATCTAGGTTATGTCTTTGTCCAAATTTTAAACATTACGGTTTTTAAACATAGTTTTTTCGTGAGCCATTTAATATTTGCAAAATTATATTAAATTGTAAAAGATGTTACATTTTTTTAGGTGTGAATTACAATGGGACAGGGTAAATTACCCTTCGTATTCACTGTCGATCTTTCCCTGTTGTACTTTACACGTTCGTGACCCCTCCATATCTTCCATAGCCTTTAATAGATTTTTTTTAAATGCCTCAAATGTAAAGGATGTTGAGACGATGTGCAGAAACCGTAAAGGTCGTAAAATATTTGAGCATCCATTATCGTGCCCGCTCCAGATCCCCAATACCTGTTGAAGAATTTTCGTGAAATTTGCGTCAAATGTTTTGGGTATTGAAACGATGTGCAAACGGCATGAGACAGTGGTGCCGACTCTAGGTCACTGTCGTACTTCAAGGCCAAATGTTAGAGCCCCTATTATGTTCTCGCTAGATATATCTTATACCCTTTGATAGATTTTCATACAACTTGCATCAAATGTTAAGTGCATTTAGACGCTTTGCAGACGGCACGAGTCAGTAACGCAAGGTTGAGGTCAGACGAAATGGTCAACAGTTTGATCCTTTATTGTCGTGTGCCCGTTTAATATTTCATACACCCTTTGAAGGTCAAGGTCACACTTGAAGGTCAATAGTTCAGCGATCATTTTTTCATATATGCTTATTATTTCCCATACTTACAGAAGGATATTCATGAAAAGTTAATGCCATTCAGAAGACGATCAGAAGTCATCAGTCATTCCCGCTGATTCAAAGTATATTTTTGATAGAAAACAGTATAACATAAAATACACGTAATCACAAATATATATATTTAAGAATGAGCGGTGAATATTTTGACAAATACGGTCGCGTGTTTACATAATTTAAAGGAAGATTGAATACTTGTGAACAAAAATAGTTTGTGGTATACATCATAGATTTGCAAAAAGCTCGACAAACATAACAGGCAACTCAAATAAACGATATAATGGACAGACATATACAGTGTATTATGACCTAGCTAAAATGTGTATATGTTCCAAGTAAACGTAACATTCACATGTGGTGTGAAGGTTAATGATGTGAAACAAATAAAGTTATTGTTGTTAGTATACTTTGATTCATATTCATTTATTTTCATGATAGACTTGGGGTGTTATGCGTTACGATGGTTTTATACTTAATGTAGAAGGCTGGATTTAATTAAGTGCAAATACTGTAGTTTTCTCAAGCGCTGTTGTTTATGTGATTTGAGGACAGGTTATGTTCTTGAAATAATCTTGTGTAATATAGTATAGTATATTGTATATAGTTTTTATTCGATCGTCAATTAAAATAAATAAACTAAATTCTCTAGACTCAGTTTTTCACTTGCTCAATACGACATTGTCAATTTCTATTGGTCAGCGATTGAATGCAAATAACACTTTTCAGTGGGTTGAAAGTCAATTGCAGTTGTGATATTCTTTAAACCAAGGTTTAAGTTAAATTACAACTTGTCTCACCAATCAAATCAGAACCACCCAGAGTTTTGAGATTTCAACGATACATGGTCTTTGGTTCCGGCTGCACACAGCATTACCAACGCGAACTCGTCAATCAGTCGACTTTGTAAGAATATTATGTCTAGTTTCTGATTAATGCGGGTAAAACTGTTGTGACCCTATTTTAAAAACTACCTTTGGAAGTATAAATTTGGTAATTTTGAGCTCTTGTTTAAGCTACAACTACAAGTTTTATACTTATGTGACACGTTGTTTGAACATGCATACTACTCAGATATTTGACTGACATGAATCTAACAAGGCGCTTACTACATAATATCCACGACATTATTCCAGGCGTTCTTCGTGATTATTGGTATAATCATATCTCAAATTGGACAATTTCAATATTAAACAAATGAGTGAATGTTAATACTTCAATTTACTTTGCCGTTAATAGCATTCTAATGTTGCGGATAATGAGGTATTTTATAACCAGTATTTGAAAGAAAACTAATAGATTAAATAGTTCATGGTTAAATTTAATATTTGTTTTAAGCCTTTTTTAATTTAATTGATATTTTGAATAAATGACGACTCTTTTCAATACAGAAATAGGTACATCATTGAAATCGAAATGGTCGCAGAGAGGTGATTGCGTTAAAATGCCTTTTTTAGATTAAATTGATATTTTGTTAAAGAGTCGACTTTTTTTAATACAGAACAGATACTTAAGTGAATTCGAAAAGTTCAAACAGAGGACATTGAATTTTCATTTTCTTATGTGAAACAGTACTAAATTCTATATCCATTTATCTAAACAGTTCATGAAATTGTGTATTATATATCCGTTTCGTGTCGTATTGAGATTCATAGTTTGTACCATTTTAATTTATTTTCATAAAAATGCTGATTTTGTAGATTATTATTGTATCAATACAGTCAGTTTTCCAATCATATTTCTTTTTCATAACTTAACGTTTAATTTGTATCGGTTCATATGAAATAGTGTTTGATGTCACGAAGTTATGTGAATATGAATTGTTTGGCACAACTTAATGACATCAGATAAAAGGTTTCAAGAACAATTACAATTAACCAACGTTTTCTCTAAGGGAATGAGAATTTAACCGTTAACTTAAATCCAGAAACGATAAGTCATTCGCATCAAATACGTTACACAATATCATATCGAATGAACGCATGCACATGATTGAAAACATTTGTGGATGTATGTGTAACCTCACGCGAAAACGGATATGAATAATGCACCCTCAACAACAAGTATGTTTGCAGTTGAAATGGGAACTTTATAGAATCAGGACTGTTTGCGTTGTCTATCGAGACAGTTAACAGTGATAATTTTATTCAATGTTAATACAATATAAAGAAGTGGAACTCCAGAAGCTCCATCAGTATTGCATTTCTATTAACACACCTTCGTGGTCCTTTGTTTATGGCAAGTGACAAATTGGCAAAACAGTACTTTTACTCGATCTTGTTTTGTAAATTACAAGAATGGCGAATTGACTTGAGAAATATTATAATGACGCTTTATTGGTAAAGTCCACACTCACATGTCCGTCGATGGCAGCGTGTTCTTTTAATTAAAATGAACAGCAAATTCAGTTAACGTGGCGGTCATTTACGTAGATAATATGTATTTGTGTTATTTCTTTACAGGATTGGTGTAAGATTTAATCGGTTATTTAGGCCGATTTAAAGGCATAATCTTATTAATTTTAATTTACTTATGCCAGTTGTTATTGTTGGCTTATCTGAGTGAAAGTACGAGCTCTGCAAATTCCATGGTTGAACGAAGTACACAAAAAGTCATGTACACAAATACATACATGTAATCTCGAGAATATCCGTCTTAGCTGGTGGTTAGCAAACAAATGTCCACATACTATATAGCCAGCAAAACAATGTTCCGAATCATTCCCGGTGCATATAAGAATCGCTGTCATTTTATGTCACATTATGTGACTGTTGGATTTCCTACGGGTCCTACGCTTGGCCAAATATAAGACTACTTAAGAAATGTAATACTGTTAAGACCAAAGGGTAACATTAAGTTTTTACTACAATGTAATCCCAAACATTTCGATGCATGTGCAAATTCAATGAAGGAACACGGAACCCCGAATCCAAGCAATAATTCATAGGGACATCTGAAAGTTGTAAACTATATTTTTATGTACGACTGCAATTGGTGTTGTGTACAGATTTTATGTAATCTTAACATCCACTTTAAAAATGATTACAAGTACAAATAGAATCGTCTTGTAATTCGTATCGCAAAAATAGATCAAATGTTTGTTGATTGAAGGTTGAAGTCTTTTACAAATAATTAACATGCATCCACACTTCAGTCCGATTTCTCCAATATGCATGTCATGCATTTGATGATTGAATTTATCTGAAGAGACAGTGTGGTGTCTATATGCGCTCTTTATTTGATGACGAGTCTTCTAAACAAGTATTTACATAACTCTTCGCTGACATGATAATGATTAAGATTCTTTCGACAGGACGTACGAGACTTAGTAAAAACGTTTATTTGTGCATGACATTGCATGAGGCAAGTCTATGTCGAACACATAATTATGTTCTATATTCTGATACAAAAAGTAAGTGATTATTTTTTTAATGGACTTTTTAAATGGACTTAAAACTGTATTCTTGAAAGTATATTATTTGATTTTGGGCACAAACAACAATGAACAATCAAACAAGAGATCAAAGTACATACGATAATGACCAAGCTATATAGCTGCATATAGGATTAAAATATGTTTGCCCGGTCGTCGACTAAGTAAAAACCCGTACAGACATTATGTATTTTAGTAATGAATGAAGGACAAAAACGATAAACAACTTCAAGAATATGGACATATTAACAAACAAAACTTCAATCTATACAGGCGTTGAACATGTTACATTAGAAAGGGATGAAGCCCAAATCGGAAATAAAATATAAACTTCTGAGTATGCTCTTATACTTCAAAATTCAACAAAATTCCCCCAATTAATGATTAACATTTCATATTTGGCATTTCACATATCGATATACAACTGTTTCAAATATTTATTATTTTTCAACATACATGTCAAATGCCAAAATGCGTAACTTCATACTCACATTCTAAATTATATACATCTTATTTCTTTTGTCAAAACTCTTTTCTATTATAGTTTACGTTTTTGTATTCCATATTACAAATGTCGACATGTTCATGCACGAAACTATTTGAAATGATATACTGATCATTTTATATATCGAATTTTTACATTTATATTCTCACACTTCACACACCAAATTGTATCGAGTAGTTTGTCTGTGCGTTCCAAAGTATTACAATATAAACTTATCAAGGACCATTAAGAGTAAGATAAACATATTCAATTTAGTACGTTAACGTTTTCCACGCGTGGCTATATGTCAATAAAGAGGCACAGGCCGTCTGCTCAAAGAAAGATTTATAAATTTGAGAAGTATTAATTACATTTATCAAAGAATAATTTGACACCTTGACGTGTCATCACTACGGAGTGAAGATCATTAACAGCAATTCGTTTATATTCTTTAATCTAGATTAATCTTACACTTTTCATAAATTGTTATTGGGATACATTTATTTGACGAACTGTTAAACGGGCAGCAGATTTAAATTTAATGGCTGCATACTTGGCTTCAACGTCCAAATAACGTACCGGACACATGCCGAGCTTGTTAAAAACGTCAACAGCCAAATACAATTATGCCTGTGATAAGTGACGTTAGTTGTGACGGTGTCAATTTAAACCCTATTTTCCTGTCAAAAGCATTCATTTGATCTTATGTCCAAAAGCCGCAAATGCTTTGCATTTAGTTTATAACAAACAATCCATTGCAATATATTCTAATGAGGCATTCACCGACATCGCAATCAGCAAAAAGCTCAATAATGTAAGCCTTGAGTTATTCAAGTATGATTAGCAACAACGTAACCAGAGACGTCTGACGTAACCTAACCACATATAAAGAGTACGCGCGATACAAATACACAACTTCCTCCTTCTTTTAAGGTCGTTTCGCAGAAAACGGACTTTGACGATTTAACGGCTAAAACACGACTCATTAATACAAAACGTGGGTGTTTTATGAGAACATAATTATGTATTACCTTTACTGGTATCACGCACAGAAATGTTTGATAGTATGGAGTGGTAAACATGTGTATATCTAGTGTAAATAGGTCGCAATAAAGAAGTTAACAGCAATAAGCAAATGCAAATTTCTACTCGTCTTTCGAATATATTCGAATTTGATATTGAATTGATATCCGGGACGGTCCAGGATTTTCAATTTGGGGGAAGCTAAACTTTGATCTTTTTAAATCACAGTTTTGATTTCCTCATATTGCAAACTAAATTGGAGGAGGGGAGCATGCGTAAACATAAAACTGTGTGTTAGTGATGTTCATTGCAAACTGATTGAGATTAGTATCTCTTTTAAATGAAGGCGTTTTGCTCAAAGGTGTTCATGCTTCGTCAATGTGGTCATATTTTACTGTACACATGCACAAATACTGTGTATTTTAAGAGAAAATAAGTTTTTAGCAACCCATTTCTCGAAGGTCCCGTAAGAAATCAACATTGTAGAACATTTTCCTTCAATAACATTATATTCCATTCCACGTCGGCATCGTTCCTAGCCGTATCCGGCCCTTTCGGTTTTGTATCTTAATCAACTTTGCGAATACATGCCGGACATGCCAAGAACTTGTCCTAGCTTCGACAATTGTATCCCGTTAGGTCTCAGAAAGTATATTTTCTTATCGGCAACCCGTCCTCCAAACATCGAGGCTGTAGTGGACAACAGATTGTTTGCAGTTATTGTCAAAGTTGGGACATTTCTTATTTACAGCTAGCAGCAAATCTCTTTTTGGGGGATGCATTTTTACATTGTGCTTACAATCACTGCATACAGGGAAGTAGTGTTCATCAGCTTAGGCCTAGTTTATTCACCCATCTTACATGCTGATAGATACACTTGACGTGACAATTCAACCGAAATGATTTCTTCGGACCCCAAAAGTTACATCATAATCTTTCAAACGCGTTCACTACGAAGCGTAACGACTAGAGCTTGTCACAATATTGACGAAGAATACCACTCGATGCCTCATGTAACAATTTGTAGAAAGTTGATAAAAAAAATGTTACCACGGGTCGAGGCAATATTAGACGACATTTGCTGAGGTGTGGCCTATTTTGACCATTGACGCTTGATTTAAACAAATTGTGTTGAGCACATAATACAATGTAACATACCAAATAGTCAATCTCTGGCTTGCNAGTTGAAGTCGTTAATAAATAATTAACATGCATCCAAACTTCAGTCCGATTTTTTTAATACGCATTACATGTATTTAACGATCGAATTTCACTGAAGAGACAATGTCGTGTCTGTTTGCGCAATATTTGAAGACAAGTGTCTTTAACAAGTATTTACATAATATTGTACTGAAATGATAATAAATAAGATTCTTTCGAAAAGACTTACGAGACTTATTAAGAATCTTTTCATGGCATTGCATGAGGCAAGACTTTGTCGATCACATAATTATGTTCTATATGCTGGTACAACAAGTAAGTACTTATCTTTGAATTGGACTTTAAACTGTTTTCCTGTAATTATATCATTCGTTCTTGGGGACAGACAACAATGAACAATGGAACAAAATATCATAAGTACACACAATAATGACCAAGTCATATATTAGAACGTATGATTAAATGTATGGTTTTCGGTCGTCAAACAACCAAACCAACCAAACATACAGTATTTATTGTAATTATGAATGAAAGACAACAAAAGATAAATAAATAAGGCCAAATAAAGAAATAGTTACAAAAAAAATCAAAATTTATATAATCTTGAAAATGCAACATTTTGAAATGAACATTACATGGGTCAATTATCGACATGTGCATGTATGAAAATATTTGAAGTTATATAGAGATCATTTTTATATCTCATATTCTTACAATTATGTTTTTACATTACACAAACCAAATTGTATCGAGTAATTTGCTTGAGGAGTCCGAATTATAAATATATAAACTAATCAAGAATAATTTAGAGTACGACAAAACTAAGCAGGGTCGTACATTAACGTTTTCCACTCGTGCCTGTATGTCAATAACAAGAAAAAGGTCGACGGTTCCAAGAAAGATTTTTAAATCGGGCAAGTATTAATAATATATATCAAAAAATATTTTGCCACTTTGACGAGTCATCACTACGAAGTAAAGATCACTAACAACAATGCGTTTTGATTATTTAGTCTATCTTGCCCTGTTCATAATTTGCGATACATTAATTTGATGAACTGTTAAACAGGCAGAAGTTTTAAAAGCTACATAATTGGCTACAGAAACCAAATAGCGAACCGGCACCCACCTTTTTAAATGCTGCAATCTTTAGTCCACTTACAGCCGAATACAATTAGGCCTGTGATAA
>VMBQ01004688.1:0-30379 GCA_007657795.1 Dreissena rostriformis
CCTTAGAACTTCCTTGGGTATATAAAGATCACTAAACAAGCTGAATAACCCTGACTTAATTACGGAGTTACTTGTTCTTAGAACATTAAATATAGGCTTGAATGTAAACATTTGTATTGCTTTGAACAGAGAAATAATACCATGACATCACGATCATTTTACATTTAAATTATGGTACATTTTACTGTTTTTTTTGTTTAACTCCCCTTTTATGTTTGTCCTCCCAATCGTGTGTTAAACGGTGGAAGCAAATAAAATGAGCCTCGTTCTGGGAAAATTGGGCTTAATGTATGTGCGTAAAGTGTTGTCCCAGATTAGCCAGCACAGGATAATCTGGGACAACACTTTCCGCCTACACTGGATTTTCATTTAGAAGAGACCTCCTTTAAACAGAAAATTCCATAGAAGCAGAAAGTGTTGTCCCTGATATGTCTGTGCGAACTTCACAGGCTAATCTGGGACAACACTTTACGCACATGCATTGCACATATTGAGCTCTACCCTATGATACATGTAGTGGGTGTATTACAGGCAGTGGCCAAGGACCCCCGTAAGAGAGTGGAGCGAGTCTATTGTGGACATCTATACCATCATGGCTGTCTAGCAAAATACTTAAAAACACCCCCATTTAAAGGTTTGTACAGCATTGAGTTAACAAATATATTTAAAAAATCAACTTTCAAACGTTTGTACAGTATTTAGTGAACAAATAGAGCACATCATGATGCAGATATGATTGTTGACCTCAAAGTTAAAATCGCATAAGGTAGTCAGACTATGAAATGCCAGGAGATTGGGGAGGGGGCTGAAAAGAGATATTGTGACCTATTTCTTGGGAGGTTGTAGATGGTAAACTTTGAACATTGTATGAGACTTAAAATGTGATTTTTCCACTTAAGTACTTCAATCATCAATTCAGTCTTTTTTCCATGAAGTATGTTTTTGATATTTATTGTCCTTTACCGGTTTCACCGGAGGGGGCTTATGGTTTGCGCTCTGGCCGTCTGTCAGTCTGTCACCCTTTTCTGGATCCTGCGATAATTTTAAAAGTTCTTCATGTTTTTTTGCATGAAACTTGAAACATTGACATATGCCAATATGGAGATTATGCACATCATTTCATTTTGTTCCTACGTCAAGAATTCTGGTTGCTATGGCAACAAATACACACAAAAAAAATCAAAAAAATCTGACAATGGTGGAGCTGGTAAGGGACATCATTGCTTGGCAATAGCTTGTTAAAACTACTTTTATGTAATTTTCAAGTAATACTTTCAAAAATCGTAAATTGCCAATAAAACATGTTGGGTGTTCCAGTATTTACAAGATCATTGACAGATGAAAATAAAGTACATAATGGGCGGGACATATTGAAAGGTTGGGGCATACATATGGAAGGGAGCCACGTATTTAAAAAGAGTTTGGCATAAAAATGGAAGGGGGCTGCCCTGGACTTCTGCTTTCGCTAAACACCCAAGTTATCATCAATGCTTGCATCCATTTATTTTTTCATTTAAAAGAGTAAAAATCAATATTTAACTACTGTTATAATTACTGTAACCATAAGTGTGATTATTCCCATGATTTCAAACTGTAAGATCTTCCCAAACTGTGGAAAAACTTAATGCATTTGCGTAAAGTATCGTCCCAGATCAGCATGTGCTGTCTACACTGGCTAATCTGGTTCAAAATTTTCCGCTTTAATGTTATTTTTCATTTGAAAGAAGTCTCATTTAAAGTTAATCCAGTTTAGACGGAAAGTTTCCTCCATACTGCACAGGCTAATATGGAATCACACGTTACGTACTTGCATTACTTTTACCATAACTGTCATGATTTCAGAGGGTAAGTTCTGCCCAGACTGTGGTAAGCAGATATTCCACGAGAAGTGGAGGCTACCCCCGGAGCTGGCTGAGGCGCGGTGGGCTTCCAAACAGGCCCGACAGAGAGAGCTGGCAGAGGTCACAGACTTCCTCAGCTGATGGTGGCCTGAACATTGCAAAACATTCTCCTGTGTCTTTGAATGTCTTCATTAGATGACCTTACCTTATACTTAACTGTTGTGACTATAAAGTGTTAAATAAAAATGACTTTAACATACATGTGTAAAATTAAAGGGTGGAAATGGAAATTAATTTGAGATTTTCAGATCATTTTATAAGAAATAATTTCCAACATCTAAATTCTATTAAATTAAGAGGAATGTAGTTATGTACGCCTAAACCACTTTCGCAATTCTTGAACAGTTTTTCATTTAGCAAATGGTTTTGTTTCATACTGAAATGTTTTTTTTCTGAGAACAAACGCCTTGTTCCAAAACAAATATCTTTGATTGTTGTGCAGATTTTTATCATGTATGGAACTTGTTGTATTTATATATTTAATAAGATTATATTAGATTACTATTTATTTATTTATGTTTATATTTTAAAGGGATTAAAGGGACTGTAAACCACGAATGACGAAAGAAGAAAAGTTCTAAAATACCGTATTTTTTTTTAATTATTAGTTAAAATTGATTAAAATATAACAACTGGTATATTACATTACTTGAAAAAAGTTCATATTTTCAGTATATTCGGTAATTTAAGTACATCGCGAAAATAAGTGACATAACGATATACACACTATAAATAACGCAAGTACATTGATCATTTTATATATAAAATATAAACAATTCACTACGCATGCACAATTTGCCTTTCTGGGTTTACCACGTGACGATGAATCATTTATTTTTTAATTTATTTATTTTTACATACCCAGGAAAAATAAATAAATACAAAAATAAAGTAAAAATAAAAAAAACTACTTTTTTCAAGTAATGTTATATACCAGTCGTGATATTTTAATCAATTTAAACTAATAATTGTAAACAAATACGGTATTTTAGAACTTTTCTTTTTTCGTCATTGTGGTTTACAGTCCCTTTAAATAACTTTTTGGATAAATGACACTTAAAATAAAAAATTAAAAAATCATAGATTCAATAAAAGAATGTATGCCTTTCTCATTGTCGGCTCAGGTGCTACTTTAACGTACCCTGACAATGGCCGGCGGTTGCCTTTTTGTGTACCCCATTAGAGTATATTTACCCCATTAGTTTATTTAGAATACCTGATCCAACAACAACCAATTGAGGGCCTTTTGGGGGGGGGGCATTTTTATCCCCACGCTTTTTGAAAGTGGGTATATTGTGGTTATCTCCGCCGTCTGTCCGTCCGTTCGTCCTGGCCACTATCTCCTCCTACACTATTAGCACTAGAGCCTTGAAACTTACACACATGGTAGCTATGAGCATATGTGCGACCCTGCACTATTTGAAATTTTGATCTGACCCCTGGGTCAAAAGTTATGGGGGTTGGGGTGGGGCCGGGTCAGAGATTTTCACTCATTTTTTTAGGTTATTTTACATTAACTTCTTCATTTCTACACCGATTCACTTCAAATTGATACTGGACCTCTCCTATGACAATACAGTCAATCGCAACCATGCATTCCCAACCCTGGGGCGCCCCGCCCACATAGGCCACACACACCCAAAATTGCCTTTGACTATAATTTCTTCATTTCTACACGAATTCACTTCAAATTGATACTGAACTTCTCTTATGACAATACGGTCAATCTCAACTATGCATGGCCCCATTACGAACCCTGATGCGCCCCGCCCACATAGACCACACCCACCCAAAATTGCCTTTTACTATAATTTCTTCATTTCTACACCGATTCACTTCAAATTGATACTGAACCTCTCTTATGACAATACGGTCAATCTCAACTATGCATGGCCCCATTACCAGCTCTGGGGCCCCGCCCACATAGACCACACCCACCCAAAACTGCCTTTTACTTTAATTTCTTCATTTCTACACCGATTCACTTTAAATTGATACTGAACTTCTCTTATGAGCATTGTAGTTCCAAATGAACATCAATTATTTTTTATTTTTCGAAATTGTGTCGAGGCGTATATGTTATTTGTAAAACAAAATCAAGATTGCAAACGAAACACGTCTCTATAATTCTTTTATTTTACGTTTCTTTCAACAGATTGTGGACAATATTCTGATTTAGCACACTGCACATGCATTATCACCCACACTACTTACCAACCCTGGGGCGCCCTGCCCAGATAGGTCACACCATCCCAAAATTGACTTTTACCATAACTTCTTTATTTCTACACCAATTCACTTCTAATTGATACTGAACTTCTCNCCACATAGGTCACACCCACCCAAAATTGCCTTTTACCATAACTTCTTTATTTCTACACCAATTCACTTCTAATTTATACTGAACTTCTCGTATGACAATACAGTCAATATCAACTATGTATGGCCCCATTACCAACCCAGGGGCACACCTAGGTCAAACATTCGGCGTGGGGATACGCGTCGGCCTCTGCTGCGCCATTTTTAGTTATAAATTGTATTGTTATGATACATCTGATCTGAGCTAATGTAAGTGGTTTGTTGAAAAAAGGCTGCCAGATGTTCGGAAAGTTTTATTGTGAACAATACCCGCTCCGAACGGTTATGCTTCTTTGAATCTCAGGATAACGCTTTTGCTCTCTTGTCTAGCTATTTTAATTAATTTACATTTTCAATATATTTAAGTGTTGTTATTTAATACATTGAAACGCAAATTTTTAAATACCAAAATCTTTTATTTATCAAGTCCTTTTTGTCGAACAATTCTTATACTAGGCACGTATTATTCACTCATTTCTATATTTGATTAGTGTTTTGAGAGATTACTGGCAAGAAAACAACAAGAACATTCACCAAGCATACTACGTGTCTTATAGTTTCTTGTACGTGTTTACTTAACATATTCATAAATTGACGCATTTTATCATCACATGATGACCAGTCACGTGCACCCACTACGGCGCTCGCTGTAGGGTCAAGGTCACAGAAAGAAAATACGGCTGGTGTCAAAAACATATTACAAAAGTACATGCCTTGTATACATTTACCTACGTCATAGTTCTTACTTATAGATGTGATTTTGTTCTCAAAATGTCAGTTACACAACTCTCATTCATATGTACATGGATATTTGGCGGGGATATTTGTGTCTTATCGAAACATTTGAATTGTGTCGTGCCCTAAGCCGAGTATTACATCTGTTAGTGTGTAAAGCATCGAATATATTGTTTAACTTAATAGAGTGACTTGCGTATCTCTTCTTTGAACGACACTTTAAGCACATGCATTAAGCTCGATTTTCCCAGAGCGAGGCTTATTTATATTTCCGCGCAGTCTTTGAACTCGGTTAAACGTAAAGCATTGCAGGAGCGAGCTGCACCTCCATAGCTGCCAAGTCACAACATGAACGCGTAAATGTCCTGAAAACAATTCACTAAATCTTCTTGACAGATTTATGCATTTTACATTATGCTGTTGGAAACGCCCGGCTCATGTTTCATTTTCAGTGTACATATATCATGGTACAATATAAAGTTAACGAGTTCTTATGAAGTGCTATGCTCTTAACTAGATTGCAATAAGGTTATACTGATCTCAATAATAACAATACTAATTAAGTTATAATTATAGTAATAGCAATTATAATAATAATGATAAATACACAAATAACCGTTGCTATTGATACACGTAATAAGTGAGAGGAAATCGCAAAGAAATGTGGGATAAATGTAACATACGAACTCATGTTTCATGACGAAAAAGTAGGTACTTATTGTTATCGTTGTATTGTTTAATTGTCAACTTGAACAAATCTACAACTCATTGAATATATAGATAGTAGCTCTAATGTCATCTTTTGGATTCAATCATAACAAAATATGTATTGAATGAAGAAAAATAAAGTTGAAATTATTTGGCGTTGCAAGGTTCCAATTATTGTGGAGTAGGGCAAATAACACGAAACAAAACTAACTGTTGGCCTAATGAGACCGCGTCATGCGAAAACGGGTCTTATGGCAAATGCGAGCAGCGTAGCTGGCGTATTTCGCGCTGTCTGGTCAGGAGCTACCCTTTTCTCGATATAATCATGCAAGGTGCCGTGGTCTGTAGCGGACAGGGTAGCTCCTGAACAGTCTGGGCAATTGACACGGGTCGTATGTAAAGTAAAGTACGTGTGTTTGTTACATTAATATGATTAGAGAATATCATCCTTGACAAGTCTGTCTATGCCAACCAAAATTCTTCCTCATTCCCCTGATGTAAAATTAATGTTTTCCCCTATTGTAACATAACAACATCCGCTCAAATTCGTTATATTTTGAAAAGATTTACCTACACTTGAAACGATATAGATCTTATAACAAATTATTGAACAACCGTAAGTAACTTTTAAAGAAATCAAGAAACATTGGTGGGTGAATTTATCGTTGTATAACGAAATACATAATTCTTCAAAAGAAAAAAAACGAAGTTTGATGTTAACCGTTTATATTCCGACAACGGTATAAAAGTACAAAGACATAAACACAAAAACGTTCATCTTCATTAGAATGGAAACATGTGCTCTGCGGGGGCGACTCTTGTGCCAAGAATATTTTTTTTAACCAAGCCTTTAAGTCCATATTTTAAATGTATACCATTTTCATACAGCCGAGTTGTGCTATATGCTCATATATTGATAAACATACTCGTATCTTATGTAAACTTGCATAATAAAACATTGAAAACTAAGCTCGACTAAACTGCTGGGATTTGTTTTCTTGTAGCAATAATTAATTGTATACACTTCATATTTACTTAGAGGCGATTCGTATCGCACACAAAATCATTTTTAGATGATTATATATTGCAAAGCTAATTGTCTTCGTGCTGAAGACGCAGTATTATCTTTACATGTTGCGGTATTGCAGTGATATTTTTACAAATGTTCTCATCTGAGACATGGGACTCGATTACTTGCAAATCTATGAGTCCCTGAATTGAACGAACGAGTCCAAATATTAAACTACATTATTTTTTTATAACTTTCAATGCATTTGTGGGACTCACATAATTCCAAACTTTGCATCTCCAGAGGTTTTTGTGAGTCCAGGACGCGGGACTCGCAGGTAAAAAAATCACTGGTATTGGGCTTGCAACAAATATAAAACTCCAAGTGCGACCAGTTTCTTATCATGTAGCGGTAATAAACCACATAATATCGACTGTTCGTTTGTAAACCCGACCAATTAAATATTCGATTGATGTGTGCAATAACCCTGTTTTATATGGCCATCTGCGTAATATGTGTCTGGTATGTGTCGTCAAATACAGATGTCGCGCGCATGCGCGGTGCTAATAAAACATCTTATGTCTCAGCAGTTAATCAATCTCTATTTAAATCCGAAGATCGTGTTATTCCATCGAATTATCAACTACAAATAGACACGTAATTGAATTAGATTTGTATGTTCAGACACATTTTTGATTGGCATCAATTATGCATCTGGTTAACCACACGTGATGATATTTATTGCACTACAAACAGACATTACCGGTAATTGGTGGAATTCCTCGTGCTAGAGATGTAAATTTCGTTCATTCTTGAAGGCAAAAAAAACTGCGCAGAGATTTTTGGAAAAACAGACGCAATTAATTCGCGTCTGATTCAAGAACATAGTTGTTTACGGTATGTTTATTTCAGAATCGTGAGCTATTTATAATTTATCCCTTCAAACTGATATATTCTTGTTATGTGTATGGCTGTTGTATTGTATGTGTGATGAACAGCGAAATACAACAGGGAAAGACATATTTTGTAACTTACAGTTCTTTATGCAATTTAATTGTGCATATTGAAAAATGATTATGATTTAATTCCCACGTAAGATAATAGCATGTACCATGTCGATATTTGCTTCTCCCAATATTAATTTGTTCTTAAACACAAATATGGTATCATAAAATAGCCACAAAGAGTGGGTCTTTCCATCTCAGCGAGACCTCACAGCATCACCATCATCCAGGTCTACGCATTAACAGTAGCCTACGAAGACGAAGAGATTGAACAGTTCTATGAAGAATTAGAGCGCATCCTAGTCTATGTTCCTCATCGTCTAAGGTGACTGGTACGCCAAGGTTGGATCCGACGCCTACCTAGTAGGTAGATTTGGCTTAAGAAAGACCAACGGCAGAGGGTTAAGACTTCTTGAGTTCGCCAGATTCAACAAACTCACGCTGGCCAACACGCTGAAACCACACAAACCGTCCAAAACAGCGACCTGGCATGCGCCCAACGTGCAAGTACACAACAAGATTGACTTCATACTGGCGCCGCAACGGTTCAAGTCCAGCATCTACAAGGCGAACACAAGAACGTTTCCTGGCGCACTCGCATCAGATTTGACTTCGAGAAACTAAAGGATCCAGAGATAGCACATGCATTTCAAGCACATATATGTGGAAAGTTTAAAGCCCTGAACATGTTAGACGATAACATCGACATCATCAACAACAACATCAAGGATGTCCTGCTGTGATTGGCAAGACTTGTGAAGAAGTTCTTGGGAGAGAGAGAGAGAAGGAAGAACAAGTCATGGGTGACGACCGAAATCTTGGACATGAGGCATGAGAAGTACACCAGTTTGGACTCTAGGGCAGAATACCAGAAAGCGAACAGGGGATGAGCAAGAAGATGAAAGAGGCCAAAGAGGAGTGGATTGAGTTGCAATGTATATCGACAAAGCGATGACCACATGCAGCAATAAAAAGGCCTACATCTCCCTCAAGACCGTCACACAGACTAGTCAGCCCAAGGCCAGTGTTATAGTAGACGCGAACGGAAATCTCCTGACAAAGAGTTCCGCAGTCCTAAACAGGTGGACTGAAAACTGCAGCGTTCTTTATAAATACCCGCTTCAACCAGCCCCAGTCTCGATCCCAGACTGGCAGCGGACGACCAAAGTCCGTACATATATTTAAGGCAGAGGTGGCGGAGGCAGTGCGTAGTCTTAAGGCTTGAATATCTCTGGCAAAGGGCAACCTTAAGCTGTGAGGAAAATTAACGCACCATCCGCCTTATAAGTCATCCCAGCAAAGGCATGCTACGCGTCATCCTCAATCGATTGAAAAGTACGGCTGATGAACTGCTGGCCGAAGAGCAGGCTGGATTCCGATCATGGCGGAACACATTTGAACAGATTTTTTAAACTGCATAGCCATCATTAAGAAACACCTGCAACAACAACGTGGCCTCTTCCCACAACTTCATCGACTTCAAGAAAGCTTGCGACCGCGTGTGGCATGATGTCAGTGGCATGTTTTGTGAGGATTCAACATTGACGAAGGACTTGTGCAACTCATTCAAGAACTATACGGACAACGCCAGCAGCGCAGTACCTCTCAATGGACATAAGGGGGATTTCTTCGTAACATCAGTGGGCGTCCGTCAGGGATGTCTGCTCTCCCTCGTCTTGTTTAAACTTTTCATTGACAATATAATGCTGGAGTCTCTCCAAGATCAACACACCTCTATCACGACGGAAGACCCATCTCCAACTTGAGAGTCGCTGCTGACATTCACCACATGGGTCAAGATCTCACCAACAGACCCAATGGAAGAGCAAGTGCATACGGGATAAAGGTCAGCACGGAGAAGTCGAAGATCATGGTGCACGGCACGACCAACAGCACTGAAAACATCACCATGAACGGCGAGAAGCTGGAATAAGTGACCTGCTTCAAGTACTTGAGAGCAACCCTGTCCAAGGATGATATTAGTATTGCCGTATAAGAATTGCTATGTCCACCGCAGCGATAGCCAGACTGAGCAGGTTGTGGACAAAGACCAAGTATAGGCTTTACAACTCCCTCGTAGTCTCCATCCCACTGTACGGCTATGAGATATGGACGCTTCACGCTGACCCAGAACGCAGGACACAGGCCTTTGAACACAAGTGTCTCCGAAGACTGCTCCGCATCTCCTACATAGAGCACAATACCAACGAGTACGTTCGGAACATGACTGCAACACTTGTTGGCCCACAAGAGCCCCTACTGGCGACCGTCAAACGACGAAATCTGGCTTGGTCTGGAAACTTCACAAAGCACGACTCTATGTGCATGACTGTACTTAAGGGCACGCTAGAGGAAGGTCGCCGTCGATGCCGTCAGAAGAAAAACTGGATAGACAATGTTAAAGAATGGACATCAATCATCATGGGTGAATTACTCTCAGCAGCCTACAGCATATCTTACTGGCGGAGGATTTCTGTATCGTCGTCCCTCATTTCCCCCAAACGGCAAGACCGGTCAAGGGAATGATGGTGATGAGCGAAGGAATTATTTCATGTGTTCTTTAAAATCTTGAATGTAATAATAGTTTAAGTATTTATGATGGAATTGGCATGAAATTAATAGAACAATAGAATTCATGAATGCCTATTGGCTTTGATGATAACTTAGAGACGTGCGAATTTGAATGACTCTTTAGGACTGAAACATTCCCCTGTAAAACATTACTTAAATTGTTTATTTCTGGTGTCTGGAAACGCGATGGCAACTTTTATTTGAAATATAAATGAACTATAAATGTTGTTATGTAAACATTGTATACGACTGAATATGTGTGTTTTTAAATGAAATGGGAAAATGTTTGATTTTACATATGTGTTGAATTTGTAAATAAAAAGCGGATTATTCAGTCAGTGTGTTAAATTATCAAATATGTTAAATAGAAACAATTTAGCGCATTGCTTTGACTAGACTAGTGTTGTTCATTAAATATTAAAAGATTTTTCAAACACAACACCAATCGTAGTGTGACCCTTATTATGGAAAGTACATCATACTGTTACATTGTTTAAACTGTTTGGTACGTGGTTTCTACCATAATAATTATGACATGGTGTCCACCATTTTTGTTCAAACAGACTAATTGCATCAAAGCTCTTAGGTTATCTGTTCAAAATCACAAAAAAGTGATTTAATGCTTTTCATACATAATTAATCAGTTTGAATTAGCAACGTCACTTTATTGTTTTAAACAAAAAAATTCAACAATAAACAAAAATTAATATTTTCAATGGATTCGATATGAACACTTTAAATGTTAATTAAAACGTTTAAATGTGTTCTTCAAATGTACGATGAATCATGGGACAATTGAGATAACGTCAGAAAGCTCACGATTGCGTGCCTAAGATAGGCTATGAATAGAATGGAACCTTATCTATCTTGTCATATTAAATAGGATTTTCGTTGAAAATTTCAGACATTTTTGTACTCGGCTTATTTAGATCACGCGAGCCCCCCCCCCCCCCCCCCCCCCCCCCCCCCCCCCCCCCCCCCCCCCCCCCNCACCCCCCCCATTATAGTACTCATGTTGTAGTTGTCGAAAAAGATCCAAATCGGAAATCCTATCTTAAAATTTAGGGCAATTCATGCCAAATATGTAGCAAGACACACTGCGTCATTTATTGCCATATAACAGGGTTGATCATTGATGCTCACAAATACCTTTCGAGAGGGCTGCAAGAATACGCATAATTAAGATACTAAGGTATAATTAGCGTCATACTTTCTCATAAAGTCTCAGAAATTCGTTTCGACGCTATGGTAAGCCACAAATGGTTCGACTTTAGTCATTGCGAAAATCGTCGAAGTGCTCATTGATAACTATAGATGACTCGATGTTTCACTGAGAATGTTTTAATCATTGACATTCATAGCGAAAATTGAGACGCTGTCACATGTGCTTAACTCATACGTAGAAAAGGACAGTGACACTTCTCTGGGATCTTTTATGGAGGGGGTCTTTGGTCGCTATGCAACACGCCGAATTTCAAGTGTATTACACTTTATGCGCGTGAATAGGTTGCGGGGTGCATGGTCCATATTTTTCTGTTTGCGTCTTCCATATAGAAGAGTGACCCGTTATTTGTATGCAGACTGGAATTTATGTGGCATGAAGTGCTGTCCTTCACCAATACGCCGCTCCCAACCAACAGCAGATGGTGTTCTAGTTTTACATTATCATAAACATGTTATGTCTTCCTTGTCTGAGACAATGCCATTAAAGTTACTTGTGTGAATTCTTATAACTGCCTATGAGCAATCTTGCTTGTGTCACTTAAACAAATGACAATAAATAAATAAAGAATTAGTAAAAAATTGTAAACTTGAAGTCACACAGAAAATATTACCTTATTTAGTTAACGAACATTCTGATTTTGAACATTTTTTTTTATCAATTGCGGTATATATCAGCCAATACACGTGTCCAGGTTTAGCATTTATATGTAGTTTGTTTATGTTGTGTAACCGAAACCAACGATAGAGTCAAGGAATATAACATACACGGTATTCGTGTTACTGTATGGACAGAGAAAAGATATTTTGCGATCAAATGCTAGTTTTTTGGGTTTTTTAAATCTATATTTGTTCTAAGCTTTATTTCAGTTTTAAATATAAAAAGTATTTGAGAATGAACAATTGATAAACGACATTTGTATTAATGCCACTATATCTTCTGAAAGTTTTAATCATACAACATACTTTACCAAGTTCATTCAAAAAATGCCATGTAATTTGCATATTTGATTGTGGAAAACGTGTTAACCCTGAATGAAAGACAATTAAATGGAACACTGTATTTGCAGTTATAGTGGAAGCGATAAACTTTACTCACCATATTAGTGTGTCAAATTTTCCAAATAACTGAGAATAAAACGGACACTTAAATTTGTCTTCAATATTATCTAACCATCGCACTAAAAATATACGTTTTAACCTGTAATGCAGTTTTATTTAAAAACTAATCATGTGAAATTTTGTAATTTTCCAAAGTGCACCTGGTATTATCTGTGATTGTAGAATAATGAAACTCATTTTATTGAACAATAACTGGAGTGGGAGGGGTGTTTCAACTTTAC
Organism: Dreissena rostriformis; assembly: GCA_007657795.1. Lineage (NCBI taxonomy): Eukaryota > Metazoa > Mollusca > Bivalvia > Myida > Dreissenidae > Dreissena > Dreissena rostriformis. Next base: position 12,851 of record VMBQ01004688.1, read on the forward strand.
ACTATGTGTGACTAGACCCTGATCCATCTATTATTGTGTGGGAGACCGATCAGGTGCGTAGCTCCCTATGCTGTTTACACTGGTATACACTTGTCTCGAGAAATATAAATACATAAGTTAATAATCCTCTAACGTTTGAAATCTGAGACGGTACGGTGCAAGACCGTACAGAATAAAAACTTAGGCAAATATAATTTACTGTTTAATGGTATGGTTCCTATGTTCGGCTCATAGAACAAACAGGCCAGTGGTAAATCAGCTGACATCAGTTAACGTTATCGAATACTACGCAACGTTATATTGACTTAAGTTTAAAAAACCAAAAAAACACTATATCACACATCAATGACTTGACATAAAGTAAAAAACACTCAACATGGTATTACGTTTGATATAACCTTACGTCGAATTAACTCAATCTGATTCCAACGTAATGTAAACTTGACTCAACCTCATGTCAACTGGACCAAACCTCGTGCAAATTTGACCAGATCGAATACAAACTTGACTCAGCATTATGAAAATAGGACTCAACCTAAGGCAAACTTGACCCAACACAAAAGTCAACCTAACTCTACCTAATGCCAATCTAAATCAGCCTAATGCCAACTTGACCAAATATTATGCCAGCTAGACTTAACCTAATGATTACTTAACCCAATATTAGGCTAATTTTACCCAAGGTAGTGTAAACTTTTCGTGGCACGTTATGCCGCTTGCCACTTTTTCAGGTCCACACAATTCCATCAGTGCGATGCATGATGTTAGACAGTTACCAACGACTACCGACAAAACCCATCGATATTCGAAACTTGGCACGAAATGATGCATCGAATATTGGTCATTGTCGTATGTCGTTATTTATGTAAGGCGTGTCGTATCTTGCAGATTCATCACTTAACAAAAGCACGATAATCAATACGCTTGCCCCCACCCTGTATGATGTCAACTAACACAAAATGCTTTAAACTGTTAAATAATACAGAATGAAAACGTTAGAATGTCTGAAAAACATTCGAAGATTGATAAGCCTCTGCATGTATCGCGCAAATCATTAAAACTACCAGTTGGAAGGTTTCTGCAATATCGCTCTTGTGTGTTTGTGGGTTTGACGAACACAAACATGACAATCCACCAGAACAACAAATATACCCGAAGAAACAACCGACATACCCGCCGAAACAGCCAATAACGGTACCTATGATTTTCAAATCCGTAAACACGCAACAACAAAAACATGTTTGTTCTTGCCAGATCAACAAGCCGCTCGTTATTGTGCAAACTGTTGGACGTATTTGTGATCTGTTACAGTAATTGATTAAAAGAAGCATAACAACGACGCACGTAAGTTGCAGTACGTTTTGACAAAACGGATAATGAGATGAGATGAAACACAATGAGATAGACAACACGGTAATTATCAGCATTCATTAATGCTAATTACGCAATAACAAATTGTTATTTAGCAACACGTATTTTTTTTAGAAACTTGCAATTTTTATTTAGCAACTTGCAAAACTCATTATTTTTTATTGGCCTGGCGGACATCCTCTTCGATCGTGCAACAAACAAACTGGTGTTTAATGCATGTATATTTGTTCAGATATTCATTCAGTATGCACGTGGAACTGTTCACTGACCGCGGATCAGCACCATTCGCTATGAGGTATCATTGGCTCTTAGGATATATTAAGTGTTTTGGTTTTGATCGACTTACCTTAACTGAACTTTTGCAATTCGAATTTTGCAATTGTTGAATGTCTACGTTTGGTAAGGTCAGTCGTGACTTTGCCTAGCTAATTTTGTCATCAGCAAACCAAAATGACACAAAAATTTACGGCAATCGTGCGTGATTCCGATAACAATTGTGGCTATAAATTGCGTTCTATTCTAAACTTTCTGAAGGAACGTTAACACGAGAATGAATATCTGTAAGTCAAGTTAAAGTTTCTTTTGTCATTTTGTTAATTCTGCCTGGAAAATTAATAATGTATGTTCGAAAACACAGATCTCTAAATTGATTTTCATATTATCGGTCATAATGAATTCTGATAACAGTTATTGGAGCATGGGTTACAATTCCAGCAATAAGAGCTTCGATGCGAACTGATTTATCAAATTTGTCCACCTTTACGGGTCACTCGATTATTGCGGTAGTTCTGGGTGCAATTGGTGTATCAGGTATGTAAAATAGTATAATGAATGAGAAATTTCAAGCGTATACTTGTTGATATGGTGATACATCCTTAAGACAATAATAAGTTGTTTAAATGTGTTTACAAGAATTAAGCACGCGAATTAACTCCGATCATGCTTATCAGTATGTCCACATGGATTTAGGTTGAGCACACAAACTTTAAATATTAATGAAACTTGTTGGTCACCAAAATTTTTTTATAGATTTAAACAAGAAGTGTGCCCATTTGTCACCGATTGCCCACGATTCGCCGCTACAAAAGGCTGCTAATTCGAAAATAAAAATATATTACTTTCATTTATATTACACTTATAAACACATGTGAACAATTACACACGCTTATTAATATATTAAATTTTAAACCCAGATATTTTCACTCGATTTTATTAAAAGCTTTGTTAAACATATTTGCGAAGTTTGATCGCTCCTGCAGGAATATTTTTTGAGTTGCGTGCGACCGCACAAGTTAAACAAGAATTTGTTTATGGACGAAACTCTTCTTTTGGAAGTTACTTGCTTGCTAGCTAGTGTTATCTTGGTTTGTAAAGTCGGTTTCAACTGAAATATAGTATTTTTACACATTGATAATAGGAAATGTAAGCGCAGAAATACCGTGTTGTATTAGTCTGCTTCACAATCTGTGAATTTCGGCATTGATTGTCGCTTTTTGTACGAATACTATAATAGTTATCGTTTGCTGTGTGTGAATTTAGCATTCTTTGCCTTTGTCATACGAATTGCATGTCCATAACATGTTGTTGTTTTTTAACTTCTCATTGACTGGTATGTTCACTATTATGTAAATGCTAATGTCAAACAGTAATTGTTATCCATTCAATCCCATCTTATACAACTAAGCGAAACAACGTCTCTTTAAACTTAAAACTCTTTCCGCTAGGCGAATAGGTTCGACGGTACGCGAAAGACAACATTCGGAGGGAAGGACGTCCAGAGGATACGTCCACGTATATTACGTGGGTACACACATGATTATTGACCCTTCTTACATTTATTTCAGAATGCCTTGAATGTTTCAATTGTCTTAATATCGCTGACCCTCGGGCGTGTACAAACAGAATTCAATGTTCAAATAGCGAGGTAAGTGTCATTCGATTACATGACAAGATTGTCTTAATACACGTAACCAACTGCTAACCTTAGGTAGTATTGAGTGGTTCAGAGGTAGATGTAAATTTCACCGTTTTAAAACTTTGTATTACGTTATTCACTGATATTTTCCGAAACTCCATCGTTTATCAAATAAGGGAGTTTGTATTCATGTGCAATGCTTTCTCTGTTATACTACATTTAGTCCGTCAAATTGCATTTTGAGTTATGAAAACGGATAATTAAAGCACTTTTTGTATACCATACTTCTACTTTTTTAGCATAACAATAAAACATAAATGACCATATTAGATCTACAAAATAAATATATTTTAATATTATATTATGCGTGTTTATAGTCCTGCTATTTGCAAACGCTCCATTCCGGCAATGAAGTAACTTACAACATGGGCTGTCAGAACAATAGGTAACAGGCTAGTTTTAATCACGTTTTCCGGCTTTGCCTGTTTAAATTGTTTAATAATATTCTTTTTTTTTAAAATAACAATCGTTTATATACATTTGCATAAATGTTTAATAAAATGGAACACAATCTTTAACTACCTTTTAATAACATTGATTAATACCCGCGTGCCGCTGTTTACACAGACATATCGCCGTAACAAGAAATGCTGCATTTTGACAGCTCATCTTCGGCTATAATTTGCTCGGAAGCGATTCGATTCTTGTGCGTACGCATGACTAACTTATATTGCGGAAAAGCCTTATTTAAAAATATTCTGCTGTAGCCTGACATTTACGTCTTAGTATGAAACTGACCGTGATTGTAAACTGCATGGTTCTTATGAACACGAATCATTTTGCTGTAGAGTATGCCACGAGTTTTAAGTCTTGCCGATGACAAACAACCACATTTAAGTGAACATTTGTGCCATGTTATTCACAAATCCTTTCATAAAAAGTAGTCATGTTATAGAGCCGAAAAGTCCTTTTATGGATCATTACGTCCTTTTAACCTGAACGTTTTATCTTTATAATATAAGCATCCATGATGTTCTTGCGCGCGACACACCCGCTTGCATAGGAAGAGACATTATTTTCAAAAAATTAATTCATTATCAATATTTAGAGCGGAACAGCCGAAATAAACAATAAAGCATGATTATATGTCCTTCGATCTCATGTAAGACCTTGTCATTGAAGGTAAACACATGTTGTTGTTTTTTCATGAGACTCATTCTGATATAGGAGAACCATCGCGCAAAATTATTCCTTTTAATACATCAAATTTTACTGCTGAAAAGTCTTTTTGAAACTAAAGTGCTATATTTTGACCATAGACCTCAATGTGTGATCATTATCTTTAAGGTAGCAACGCGGTTCTTTTTCCGTCTACTCAATGTGAACATTTTGTCTCGATTTATTCTTAACTGCTTTATGAAGTTTAAATTAAGGGTACACTTCGGGACAAACAAACAGCCAAACGGAGAGAATGACAGACGCTAAAATTGATTTCAATATAGCCCTCACATATCAGTCTATGATAAGACAATCGGCGTTGCAATTTTGCGATGACATGATTTAAAGAAACTACAAGAAGACCAATATGATCGCTAACGTGACTTGTCGACCCTATGGTATTCTATATAATCTTAATTGCATAGTCTAACTATGCAATGTAAATGAAACAAGTAGTTGAATCAAATTTGGATATATAGCAAGCCTTCTTAAACGTCTAGTACTTCAAAATCCACGTGCATATAGATGTTAAACAGCGCTTTCAAAATGAATACCATCTTCTGAAGACGTTGGTGGAAAGGTGCAATAAAAATACATTGGTAATGAAAAGCTACCACAATTCAGATATAAACAAAACAATTCATATAAAACATTCATGCGCCACCCCATCGATGTCCCCAAACTCATATAAACTTTTTTCATTTGTAGTTGTGCAGTTCAGTGGCCGTTAACCCCAATGGTATCATTGGTCGCTCCATCAAGACCAGACAGCAGTACTCTTGTCATGAATGTTGCAGCAGTAATAGCTGCAATGCGCTGCTATGTATACACAGTAAACGTATGCATAATATAGGCGCATATATAGTTACCTTTAAAAACAACGGGTTGTTCAACGATATGAAATATTATTATGTTTAGCTGGAACATATAATCAGCTTAGTTTAAAATTATATGATGTCAACGAATTAATTGTTGCTTTGTTTGTTAAGTACTTAATTCACTTAAAAGTCATAAGACACTTTTAAACATTAATAGCTCAATATTCGAGAGTGTATTGGCAATATTATACAAGTAATGAAAGTTCAAATATGCTTTTCGAACCTACCATCAACATCAACATACAAACCCAATATTTACATCATCAGGTTTATTGTTCGGTAAAACAAATGTTAACCCATATTTTATCACTATTCATATATGTATAAAGGATTATAAAGATTGATCATGTTATTTCAGCAACATCGTGCATCGACGACGCAACACTGGACTGTGCCCGTCTGAACTCCCTCCTCAACGTCTGTGGTGATGTTCATCACGCCAAAACCATTTGTCCTCAGTTTTGCGGACTATGTCAGCTCGGTAAGTGTGTTTTTGGCAAAACAAAACGTTCGCGAGAAACGAAGAAACATTGTTTGTTCATAAAAACAATACTACAATATCGTTACAGTAGATGGAAACTGGGCAGATTGGGGGGAGTGGTCTACATGCAGTGTGTCGTGTAGTAACGGAACAAAATCTCGCACACGCACTTGTACAAACCCGGCCCCTTCAAACAGCGGACTCAATTGCACCGGGCCTGCTGTTGAATCTCAAATGTGTATAAACCCGATGTGTCCGGGTATGAATATGCTAAATCATTTTTTAGATTTGGATTTTCATAATGAATTCCATTATTTGTACAATTAAATGTTGGTTAAACATTTCATGTTTAGCTAATGACGATCAATTGCGACAGGTGTCTTATATAAAACAATGTTTTACAAGTTTTACAGTTATAAATTATCTGAAAACACTGTGCAACTAAAGTATCTAGTTGTAAATAAATTTCTTTGCAAAGTACACGGCAACTGGTCATATTGGTCAACTTGGTCTGGTTGCGAAGTCACTTGCGACGTGGGACTTAGGAAGAGGCTAAGGACCTGCACTAATCCCAAGCCAGACCGGTTGGGGGACTACTGCGTCGGTGAACCTAGCGAATATACAATATGCCTTAATGAACCATGCAGCGACAGGAGTAAGTTTCCGATTTCAACTGTATACGTATGCACAATTTAGTGGTACATATGAAATATTCAACCTGTTGAATCCAGTATTAATCACAAACTTCATATGTTTTACAAAGATGGCGGCTGGTCCGGTTGGGGTTTTTGGCAAAGCTGTTCAGTCACATGTGGAGGGGGACTCAAGTTAAGGAACAGGACCTGTACCAACCCGAGTCCGACATTATACGGCAAGGGTTGTGAGGGAAACTCCGAGGCATTTGAAGTTTGTGCCAATACATCGTGCACAAGTTTACGTAAGTTAACTTCATAAACTATAAATCAGCATCAAGGGAATGGTGGTATTGTTTTGATAAGCCAAACTACCACACTCCTTATGAAGTGAATGGATGAATAGCTAGATCAGGGGGTAGATCGCACGGTACTAGTTATAGTGGTATTTAGTAGAGTAGTGACAAAAATAAATTAGTGTGTCAAAAATGCTGGATATTGGTTAATTTCTCGATGTTTTAGTAAAAATTTGTAAAATATAAGAGAAACAACCTTAAAGACTTTGTTTTAACATTATACAAAGAATAACATCAAGGTTGGCATTAACATTTGATTCACATACATTAGCTGTACTTAAAGGAATAACAAAATATGTACACAATTTCTTGTTTGTTTACGATTTGATAAACTGATTTTTTAAATGTATTGGTGTAGCATGAGATTTGCAAGACCTTGAAAACCATAAGACAAAGCAGGACCCTAAGGAATCTCCCAGTAACCCGTAAGATGTATCAGACCGATGACCGTGATATAAATAAAACTTAAGTACAAAAATTTACAAAAGCTCTATTCAATTACGAAGTAATTTTTATTAAACATAATGCTGCGAATGACTTTATGTTCGTGCAGTTTACAATACATAATATTTGAGTCTGTTGTTATTTCGGACATGCAGATTTAGAATTATTATAATTATCAACATACTGGTTATGAGGGAAATGATCAAACGTTATAATAGACTGTTTCAGATTTGTGAATTCTCATCAAAATTACATAAGAAACTGAAACTAAATCATGAATCGTACTAAATGCTAATTAATGGAAATGTACTTGGGTCGTCCTCTTGTCTATAGCGATTATAATTGTATCAACTTAACCATGAGGATATTATTACAACGCCACAAGCATCATCATCGCCACTTTAAGAAAAATTGTTAGTCTAACCATTCTCTAAGATAAAAAAGTATACCTTATGTAGTTAGACAAGCAATTAGAAATTGGAATCACTACTTCCACCATCAGCATTAATTATTTAATTTGAGTAAATAATCTCGATATATGCTTTTTACCGGTAATTAGTTCATCCTAACAAGGAGAATTTTAAGACCTAAGGGAGCAACGTACAGGGTAGCTACTGGAAAACTTATACGCCACAAATATAATCAGTTTTTCAGTTAATAAGTTGTTCTTACACTTTTTACTGGAAATATAAATGTTTCCCGTGATAAATATAAGACGCAACCGACGAAAGCAATACGCTGGCCTTTTTTTTTAAGGCAATCATTCTTAACATAAAATGAGAATTAAAATACACAAACACCAACAGCTTCATCATTGTATTTTAAAAAAGGTGGTCAAATCGCTGCACGCAACCTTAGACATGGCCGATCAACCATAATGGTCATATCTTATTACGGACATCGGAACCAACCGCACAATAATTATTGTTAGCAACAAATGCATGATTGTCGAATTTGAACTGAACTGTAGTTTTAGGTTTTAGGCTATCCATAGTAAGAAAACGCGCACGTGCGCAAAACAACCTGACGCCATTTTTCAAACTTGCGCAATTATACAAAGCATCATCATTTTAATCGAAGAAGAAACTGATGGAAAACACATGTGATCTACATTCGTAAATGAATATATTGCAACAAGCTTTCAACGTTGTATTATTTTTTAAACGTGGCAGGTGCAAGTGTTATTTGATAAAAAAAAATAAAGAAACTCTTGTATTCGATATAATAAATAATAATTCAATATAAAATATAAGACATGATGCCGGAGTTCCATCTATTATAATGGTCCTTGTGAAAGGTTTTGACCCTCCGGCCATTATTGATAAATTGTGCTACCATGTACAGCTATCACACCGGCACCATGTATTAATTTCTAAATAGTTGATAAGGATGCATTTTGCATAAGTATAATATGTTTTGTTGTAAATGTATTTTATTTTTTCCTCCGTCATAGAGAAATCAGTTTCGCATTCATGTTCATCCAAAATAGAAATACATAAATACATTTGATATGTTATATGTCAGCAAACAGAGTGTGTTATAACAAGTTATTACACTATCGATATTATATTACAGGCCATTCTGTAGTCTTCAACGCTCACGGGCTCAACGTTTTGGCAAATTTGGTCAATGCATTTCCAACTGTGATCTTCAACGTAGGGAATTCGTACAATGCCAGCACTGGACACTTCACAGCTCCTGTAGACGGGATGTATTACTTTACTGCCCACATCTGCGTTATGGACGGAAAATTTGCTTACTTTTTCTTGGAAAAGGGCAATTCAGGCATGAGCGGTGCGACACGTCTGACGGCTTCATTTCAACCCGGTGGTTCCAACGGGGCATGTGGATCGGAATCGACCTCTGTTCAGCTAACCAGGAATGAACACGTGTGGGTGCTGATGGGCACACAATACGACTCATCAACTATTTGGGAACTGAATGTTTGGAATACATTTACTGGAACGTTGATCCAAGAGCTTTAATAAATTCGATTATTTTGTCTCTCCATAGCCAAATTAGTATGTAGAATACATACAGTCTAGTAACCGAACCATCTTATAAAAACACTAAGTAAGTAGTAGCAACACTCAATAGATATTAAACATCGTTCATATAACATGTTAATGAAGCATACTTAGGAACATATCAGTTTGAATACTTAATATTTTACACATAATGTGAACAATTTTATAATATTATTAGGTTTTTGTTGTTTTTGTTGTTTTTGTTGTTGCATATTTTATTTGTTGCTATTCAAGGACGCCACTCCATGACCTGTATTCGTTTACGTATATTCCAAATGTGTAGCAATAATAATAATAATTGTTAATCAGATTTCAACTGACTTGTTGGTGCTCTACCTGCATAAATATTTATTTATTTTTAAATATATTCAAAAACACTTAGGGGTACCTTTAAGACGACTTAAATTTCACACAGCTTTAAAAAGGAACAATAATATTTTTTGTAAAAATATTAAAACAATATTATAAATTTAATTAAGATGAAATGCTTATAGTCGCAACTTTCACTACACATATTGATATACATATTTTGGATCACATATTTTCTTGTGTTACAGTTGATTTGTAGCTTCCGCTGACAAAATTTCACTTCTTTATTTTTTTAACGAGCTCTTTTTATCTATCAACAAAATGTTTCTCACTGCGATGAGAAAATGTAGTAGTAGAATAGTTATGGTCAGTATTTATGTTTTCATAAAGTACGAACTCACCTGAATGAAATGTATCGATTATTCCAAACATTTGCATAATATATTTCATATTTTCTACATAAGGCATTAAAATCGTGTTTAAACCCCACGTGTGCGTTATTTACATTAATCCCTTTGCAAATGTTGGTTAGCAAGAGATAATTAAGGATTCTAATTGTCTGATATTGTGCATAGAATGGTACTCCTTCCTGAGCCCTTTTATTAGCATGTATTAATAAGAACTTCCGGTTTAGTTGCGAATAATTTTCAAGTTTCATAATTAAGATAAAGCATAGCTAACATACGATAATACATGCGTACCACTTCCCTATTAAGGAAATATTCAATTTGTAAAGAATAAATACATCAACAAATTCCAGAAGACCCTGCAAAAAAGCTTTCACCGTCTGCAATGTTTACTGCTAATATGTAACAGAAATTATTGGTTAGTAATGGGTTAAAGTTAATTTTGACTGTAAGTGTCATTTAATTTAGGACCGTTATGATTATGTTATGCTTATTATCCCTTTGCATGCTGGGAAATTTGTCGTCTGCTAAAATGTTGTCTGCTAAATTTCTAAAATTAGCATTTTCTTCGGGGTTTTTTTCAAAAAATACTATCAGAATAGCAAACAGTTTGGATCCTGATGAGACGCTACGTTATGTGGCGTCTCATCTGGATCCAAACTGTTTGCAAAGGCCTTCAAAATCAGGTTCCAGCGCTCAAAGGGTTATTAATGTTGGCAATGACCTGATTAGAAAGAGGCAAAGAGTATTAAATATTGCATATGAAAATGCAAGCTTCAAAACACCATTTATTTAATTCGCGTTCTACATTTTTGTCGTTTAAAATTTATACAAAGATTTTGTAAATACTAATATTGATAATGTTGTGTGACACAATGCTCTGCTATAACATATCTTATCATAGTTAACGCGAACCAGTTCATGAATTGCAGCTTGATTTTGAAAATGTAATTTACGCGGATTGGTTCCGCTTCTACTTAATTGAAATGGCATATCGACAGTATCCTTCCCTGAATACAAATACTTATATATACTTTTATTCCTCCATATACAAGATAAGAAGATCAAAACACAATATAACTATATATAAACAATGGTTCAGGTAAATACAAACATAAACGATATATATGGATGTAAATATCAACATCAGCAAAAAAAAAAGAACTTTATAAACATTATTATTTAGTAAAACTATGTTTTGTTACGTAGAAGAGTCTCCAAGTTGTCCCATCAAGGAGGCAAAAGCGAAATGTTAGTCAGGCAGCCAGGAGTATCGTGATATCATGATCATTATATAAAATTAGATATATCACCAGCCAATCTGTAGCCTAGCACCGAAAGACGAAATTGCTAGACAGACGATGCCTGGCTGAAAAAAAACTAGTTAAGTGTACTGTATATACTATATATAACTTAATGTAATCTCAATTTAATCATTTAGTGAGTCCCCTACTGTAAAAACATTTTGCAGACTAGTGATGAAAGTCTTGTATGATTGAGGTTGTCATAGTTTATATTAAGAAACATCCGGAGTATATAATTGCACTGCTCAGAAAGACTAGAGCGACACATCTGGTTGAAAGCACTAAGTCCGTTTGTGTCTATTATGGTATTCCATAACTGTTCACGAGTGTTAGAATTCATATTACAGAGCAGAATACGATGGTGCACTATATTCAAATTCACTCCATTACAAAGTGCACATGTATATATATACGCGGGCATAGTAAGTCGCCCAATTACTCGCATTGTCATACTACATAGAGAGGAGAGTTCAGGATTATTTCTGGCGATAGTCCATAAACCACACACTCCGTCAGACCGTAATATTGTTGAGCCAAGAAAGGGGTACTTCTCTGAACACTCTTGAAACAGATTTATATTCCTTTTTTGTGTAACGTGTCGGCTGAGCATGGTTTTCCACACACTTTTCACCGGGAACAGGCCTTCTGCAATGTATTGATCCATGATGTGGTGTAGTTCGTACTTGCATAATATCGCACGTATGTCAGGAATTAAATCATGGTGTTGTTTGTCAAAGTTTTCATAATATAAGAGTCTGCTGTTAAACAAATGTTTGGCCATGTATGTATTTGTCAGGTTACAGAGTTGTCCTAGAAAAACCAGCTTTCTGTAATCAACTATTGTCTCCATAGGCACGGCATGGATAGCACAAAAAGTAAAGTTAGTTGCAGTGTTTCATGGCAGACCCTGTATGTGTTTTAGGCAAAACCTATGAGAGCGTTCTAGCTTAATTAAGTTTTATAAATTGTGTAAGTTTACGCTTTACATTTTAAGCTAAATATGTGTAAATTATGTTGAAAAAACTTTTCTCAAACGACTCGTATTTGCGATTCATGCGTTTGCTACTTTGAATAGGGTCAAACAGGATATTTTTGTTATTTTCAAAACATTTCAATTTGTCAGTTAAATGTACACTCCAGATAAGCGGGCATTCCAAACTCCGGCAAATTTAGGAGTAAGCAGCTTTATTCAGCTATATTTGCACTCCCAGATAAGAGGGCTTGTCCAAAATCAAGCAAAAATAGGAACAAGAAGCTCTATCGACAGATATATACTGGTCTATTATTTGCATGAAGCAATTGGTCATCTGTAAAACATCACTTTCATAAATACTTGTACTTTTTGTATGGCGTGTTTTATTATGGCTTGTTACTTTTAATTACGACATCAACAACAACATATGTGACTATAACAACAACAACCATTAAGTCTTATCAAACATGTAACAAAAATTATTTCAAAATGGTTAAGACAGAAATATATACATCTCGAACATAGGTAACATGTTATTCCGTGTATTTTGTGAAAAAAAAAGTGAAAAAACCAGCGCGAATATGTAAAATCACTCGGTTTCGTACGTTACAAATTGTATGTGATTCTAGGTCAATGTCAACAATGATAAATACTAGTGAGGAGGCATACTATTTAATATAATTTTCAGCCGAGTGTCGTTGTAAGACCAGATTGCGCGATTGCTCGAGTTGCGCTGGTCGCATATGGAATTAAACCCATGTTCACATGATGCGGCTAATATAGGCACACGCCAGAGCAATACTTATACGAAGAATGTGCATGTGTTTAATTGTAATAACATGAACTACTACCAGAAGGAAACAAAGCAAATTATCGACATTATTAGCTTGGCTATAAATCGTAATGGAACGCACAAACGATTCTCAGACTATTCGCCATCTAAACGTTTAATTTACAAATAATATCAGATTAAGAAAATTAACATCTTTTTAAGGAATTCACAATGAAGCATTCAGACAAAGGGCTGCAAATTTCAAACCTTCAATGCGTTTCTACAAATACAAGTTATCTCGTAAATTGCATACATTTACGACGTATTTCGATGTTCACAATCGTAACACTGTTCAATAGTATTGTAATCGGTTTACAACTAGCGTTTTAGTATACAATGTTGCATATACAATATTGACTAACGTCCTTGGCCGACCGTGTTTCACCCACCGAAATACATGTATGTTGTGGCATAACGACCTAAATAAAGACCTTTCACAAATATATGAGTCTCGCTCTGGAAAATGGGTCTTAATGCATTCTAGTAAAGTGTCGTCCCAGATTAGCCTGTGAAGTTCGCACAGGCTTATCAGTGACGTTACTTTCCGCCTAGACTGGATTTCCATTTTAAAGAGACTTCCTTCAAAGGGAAAATTCCATTGAAGCGGAAAGTGTCGTCCTTGATCATCATGTTTGATCTTCATACAACTTATTAAGATCATTCTTCAAATGATATATCTCGGCCGAGTTATTTAATGATGTTGATCCGTTGAAAACCATTGCGACCAGGGGGCTATTTTATGTGGCTATTGTGAATCCTTGTTTAACCTCTAGAATTCCCATATTTGGTCCAATCATCTTGGAACTTGCTTAGAACATTTGCACTACTTGATTCAAAAACATGTCAACCAGGGGGGTTGGGCAGTTTTCATTTTATGGCTCTAATAAAATATATCGAGAAGTCAATTATGTGTCCAATATGCATAAAACTTTGTTAGGAAAATTGTTTTAATTATGTTTTAACCGAGTTTGAAAAAATGGTTCCGATCGGTTGAACAACATGGCTGCCATGGAGTGTGGCAGTTTTCCTTACGTGGCTATAGTGAAACTCCGTAAACACTCTAGAAGTCACTTTTTGAGTCCAATCTTCGTGAATCTTGCTCACAATATTTAGTCTTATAATATCTTGGCTGATTTAGAAAATGGTTCTGGAAGGTTGAAACATATGGCCGACAGGGGCCGGGCTGTTGAACACCCTCAAACTCGCTTGTTGTGTTGAATCTTTATTAATCTTGCTCAGAACAATTGTTCTAATTAAATCTATGCTGAGTTAGAAAATGGTTCAGTTCCATTGGAAAACATAGCCGCCTCGAGACCGGGCAATTTTCCTCATATGGCTTTAGTGAAACCCTGTGAACTCTATTGTAGAAGTCACTTTTTTGTCCAATCTTCATGACGCTTGCTCAATGCATTTCTCCTTAACATATTATCTGGTAATTAAAATATGTATGGGCCACTCTAGTTGCCACATTTATTGCCCAATCTTCATAAAACTCAATATGAGTTCCATACTAAGTCATGTGCGGTCAAAAACTAGGTTTCCTTGTACAAAAAGGCTAATAACAAATTGTGTGATATGGTCAGAATATTTGTTCCACTGATATTTCAGCCGAGTTCCTAACTGGGTCACTTGGTGTAAACATAAGATGACAAGTACAAATGATTTAAAATACGCGTGAATTCTCTTGAGGCTGTATTTATTGACCAAATCTCTTAATGAGATTTTGCCTGAACAATCGGTCTAATAATTTCTTCGCCAAGTGAGATATGATTTTAGTTCATTAAAAAACATTTCAGCCAATAGATGGGACATTTTTTTATGTGGCTAAAGTAAAACCATTTGAACACTCCAGGAATCCCATTTGTAACCAAATCATCTTGCAACATGCTAAGAAGATTTACAAAAATTGTGTTGTTATGATGTCTGGTCTAAGTCCAGAAATAACCGTGGTTTGTTCAAAAACATGACTGTCCGATGTTGGGACAGTTTTATTGTGAAACCTATTGAACACTACCTGTTCAAAACGGTTAAGCTCCTTTGTTTTTCAGGTGAGCGCCTTAGGACGCAAAGTCCGCAAAGGGTACCCAGGGACGACACATTCCGCATAATTGGGATTTGCTAAGAACAGACTGCATTTAAACGAAAAATACTATACATGCGAAAAGTGTTGTTCCTGATTAGCCTGTCCGTACTTCATCGGCCAATCTGGGACGACACTACGCATATGCATTAAGCCCGATTTTCCCAGAGCAAGGCTCATTTATATTTTCGCGCAGTCTATGAACTCGGTTAAACGTATAGCATTTTAGGAGCGAGTTGCTCCTCTATATCTGCCAAGTAACAAACATGCAGGCGTGAATCTACTGATAACAAGGTACTAAATCTAATTTACAAGTTTATGCATTTTACATTATCCTGTTAGAAACGCCCGGCTCATGTTTCATTTTCAGTGTACAAATAACATGGTACAATATAAAGTTAACGAGTTCTTATGAGGTGCAGTGCTCTCAACTAGATTGCAATAAGGTCATATTTATCTAAATAATAACAATACAAGTTAAATATTAATTATAGTAATAGCAATAATAACAATAATGATAAATACACAAACTACCGTTGCTATTGATACACGTAATAAGTGAGAGGAAACATATTGCAAAGAAATAAGAAAACAATCTGTAACAAACGACTCGCGTTACATGACGAAAACGTAAGGAAATAATTGTAATCGTTGTATTGTTTAATGGTGAACTTAAACAAATCTACAACTCATTGAATATATATGCCATACCTATAATATCCTTTGTTTTGGATTCAATCATAACAAAATATGTATTGAACCATTGAGAAATTTTATTATGTAATAGTGGGCAGTTCAAGGCTCCAACAATTGTGGAGTAGGACGGATAACATGAAACAAAACTGACTGTTGGCCTAATGACCTCGTCATGCGAAAACGGGTCTTATGGCATTTGCGGTCAGCGTAGCTCCAGACACGCCGGCGTATTCGCGCTGTCTGGTCACGAGCTACCCTTTTCTCGATTTAATCATGCAAGGTGTCGTGGTGTGTAACGGAAAAGTCGCTTATGAACAGTCTGGGCAAATGACGCGGGTCATATGTATAGTAACGCACTTATGTTCCACCACTGGAATAGCTTTTTGTGTTATGACAATACATTGGAATTTTAAACATGAATATGATTAGAAAATATCATCATTGACATTTTTTTCTATGCAATTTGGACCGAAATTCTTCCCCATTCCCCTGGTGAAAAATACATCACTTCAAAATAACAAAGCAATGCGGGTTTGTTTTGCATAGTATATATATTATGAAATTCACATTTCCCGAAAGTTCCAATTTTCTGTTTAGAAAAAATCCACCATCTTCACCCATTAATCAGAGTCCAAAATAAATAATTCTTCCACAGAAAAAAAAACGAAGTTTGATGTTAACCGTTTATATTCCAACAACGTTATAATAGTACATAGACATAAAAACCTCACAGAAACGTTCATCTTCATTAGGATGGAAACATATGCGCTGCGGGGGCGACTCGTTTGCCAAGAAACATCAATTAACCAAGCCGTAAAGTCCATATTTAAAATATTTACCATTTTCATACAGCCGATTTGTGCTGTATCCTCATATATTGATACACATACTCGTATCTTATGTAAACTTGCATAATAAAACATTGAAAACTAAGCTCGACTAAACTGCTGGGATTTGTTCTTTTGTAGCAACAATTGACGATTTGTCAATTGTTGCTACAAGAGAACAAATCCAGTTTCGCCAACTGTCAATCAAATCCTTATCTCAATATCGATCGACCAATCAGCCATCGATAAATCGGGCGCTTCAGTAACCAACGAGCTGTCCGCCATTTTCTAGACACGCTGAATCTAGATATTCACATTTTTCAACGAGTTTCGTTTGTTTTACTCTTTAAAAACGCAGATTAAATATAGTTAAATGGTGTCAATTGGGATTGTGTAACTCGAGCAATCGATATCCAGAAAGATTAGTTGGTGACATTGCATTTATACCGTTTCCAAAGCCGGAAAAGGATTTCGAAAAGTGTAAGAGATGGATAAATGCATGCAGTCGTCCCCACGGACAACTGAACGTCAACACTGCCAACGACAATTACCATATATTAATAATAATACTTATTATTATCGAATATATTAGCAGATTTAAATAGTTTATGTTACCGATCTGATCATCACATAAAAGTTCGTGTTTTTTTTTAAATAGTATTACCAGTTATAAGGTGATTATTAGAAGCAAGGTTCATCTGCATTACTTTAAGAGTTATAAAACTCAATATGTAGCCTAATTCATGCTGTGATTTATTACTCTTAAAGTAATGCACTTG
>VMBQ01004688.1:30453-46096 GCA_007657795.1 Dreissena rostriformis
ATAATAATAATAATAATAATAATAATAATAATAATAATAATAATAATAATAATAATAATAATAATAATTTAAATAATTTATTAAAAAATATTTGTTATCGTTATACCAAGGCATGCGTTAACTCCCTGTGCTCATAATGTGAATCACATTAGTGCTGCATTGATGGAGAAACGTTTTGCAAAAGTCATTCACGCACATATAATTTATACTTGCTCAATGGTTTTTAAAAAAGTGTATCGTTAAGTTAATTATTATGGTTCATACAGGCGTTCGTTTCTTTAAAGCTATTTAATAGTACCGTTATCGAAAATGCTGATATCAATAACGGCACTTCACGTACATTTCATTATTAACGAATTAACTACTATGTGTGCGTTATAAATATTACTGTTTATATAAAGACGTTTTATTTTTAACCGTAGGTATATTAAAACGTTAGTATGACAGCAACAATTTATTTATATATTTTACAATATATTTTATATGTTTACTTTATTTTCAAATAAAAACTTATAAATAATGATCTGCGTATTGGTTGTCGTACCCACTTTTTGAATTGTTATTATTATACATTATCCTTCTACTGCAAACAACAACAGTAATGTCATCAATGAATTAAATAACATAAGCAAACTCACCAGTGACAACATGTACCAACGCAGCTAATATCAAAAGCATCGTTGAAAATATAGCAACGACAATATTATTTAAATGGTTCGACGTCGTCCTTAGAACGTTATGACCGACCATGGATGGCAGTTTATAGAAAAATACTTAAATACTGAATTCAAGAGTGTTTTTATCTGTCTACATTTAGCTGTCATTTTTTTTTTATTTAATGAATGTGAAGCGAAGATGAGATATCTCCAGTTTGCCTTCATCCGGTTGTGAAGTGAACTCTTCATACTTAATGTGTTATCATGCTAACCTTGGTTCACAACGAAAACAACAATTAAGAATTAATTTGTTTAAAGTAACTGCGTTAACTTCCAAGTATTATTCAGAACCAAAGGAGGAGGGATATAGTTTTGGCATTGTCTGTCCGTCCGTCAATCTGTCACAAAATTGACAGGGCTTTATCTCAGCAAATATGAAAGATTTCAACAAAACTTCTTGGGTGTGTAGATGCCAATAAGGAGAAATGCCATACGTAAGAAACAAAAACATACACTTTCTTAATTAAGCGTTATTGTCCTTTTTTGGTTTTGTATTATGAAACTTTTCAGGGCTATTTCTCAGATGCTTTACAAGATTTCAATATGAAACTTCATGGGTGTATATATATATATGCCCTGATACAACTATGGTTTCATGTTTGTGAATAAGTGTTTATGTATGTAAAGTTGTCCATTCTGTGTATGTAAAACATTGTTCCCACGTCGAGATGTGTTGCGGTGTAAGTACGTGGTTTATAACTGTGAATGAACCATCCTTTTTTGGGGGATGGGGATTTCATAGTATGTATGCATCGTTCTGCACCGTAGCTAGGCGCACACGCCGTAGTCTCAAATGGGAATATGTATGTCTGTCTGTATGTCTGTGTATCTGGTTGTTCACACACCTTTCTCCCCATATATAAATGATCGACTGTGAACGAGTATCTATTAATAGATCCCGGAAATAGGAAATAACGTTGTTGTGAAATAAAATTATCTCCCTGTAATAAACAAAAATATGTTTAATTTCACTGTATCTTCTAGATCCAACGGATTTCCGCGGTGTTTCTAACATAGTGTGAGGGTAGTTTAGAATCCTTATCGGATCCTGCCCTGATACAACTATGGTTTCATGTTTGTGAATAAGTGTTTATGTATGTAAAGTTGTCCATTCTGTGTATGTAAAACATTGTTCCCACGTCGAGATGTGTTGCGGTGAAAGTACGGGGTATATAACTGTGAATGAACCATCTTTTTTTNTTAAATATATAGTAAAGACAGAAATATGTACAACTCTAACATAGATAACACGTAATTCTGAGCATTTGGTGCATACGTTTAAAATTGTATGTGATTCTGAAGGTCGATGTCAACAATGGTTAATACTTAGTAATGAGGCATAATTTAAAATACAAATTATGTTTAAGTTCACTTTAAGTTCACTTGTTCCAGTTAAAGTTTTTAACCTAACAGGCACACTAGATCGTGTCATCGATCATACCCTAAACAAAAACTACCCATTTTGCAAACTGATTGTCATTCTTAATGCACCGTACAATACTTGTGTTAGTAAAACACTGAAAGCGATTGAACAAAAACGCCAATAAAATTATCGAAGGGAATCTGTATATCAGAAACGCGTCAAAAGTGTTTCTGGGCTTGGCATGATTAATGGAAGTAGGAGCCAGCTTGCATATCGACAGTTACTTGCCAGTTCTAATAAATCTCGTCGCAAGTATTATCAATAAAACATTTGTTAGTTCTTGACGCCTCCGAGAGCTTGATGCAACACTGTAGACCCAGTCAGTAAGGGTATAACATCGGCGTATATGTGTGCTCTTAACACTTGCGACGTAAAGAGGAACCTCTACCGAACCAGTCCGTCTTGACATACCATCGGAGCTAGTGTGTGCTGATGTCAATACCGCATCACGCAGCAAATATCAAGCCGGGTTTTTATAGCGGCGCTCAATGGAGGGCGAGCGAGTACTGGTACTCGATGATTTCGATGTCCTCCGTTTTAAGGCGGCTGCCTGATGGTCTCCGGCTGGCGTAGGGGATCGTGTTGAACTTCCGCTCCTCCTTCGTTACGCTGTAGGGAACCTGAAGAGTTGGCAAGTTTTAATTATTTGTTTCATGTTTTTGTATGGTATATATTTTCTTTATTTCCTCCGATATCGAAGATTCGAACAACATAGTTAAACAGTAATCACAAGGCATGTTTAACATAGAAAGAGTGGCAAGATTTACAAAAAGTGTAATCATGAATAAACATACAAACAAAAAACTCTAACTACCTTAATCTTAAGTAAGATTATCCATAATATTTTGACAATATCATCATGTAAGTTGCATTCCATTACAAAGAAACATTATAGTCGATTATAAGCGAATGTATCATAATCAAGTTAAAACAAATCACATATGAGTTTGAGTAAAACGAAATTGCTAAAAAGGTCATCTTCAGTTACTGTTAATGCACGACACACTAGATGTCTACTCATTGTCATTACTCGAAGATTCATAAATTGCATAAATTTGCAGTGCCCAGTCACTTTGTACAGTTCAACAATAAGCTTATTCCTTTTGGATTATGTTTTTTCACAAAACCAGAATATTTGGTTCACAATACTGTCGGTGAACTTGTTACAGATTGCACATTTATTTGCAAATTGCCTCGACATCGCCATAATCAGGATCTTCGTTGATTTATGGTTTATCACAGAGAGTGACGGTGAAGTCTTAGAAATGACGATGGCGGTAAGCGGTCTATCAGCATCAAATAGCGTTGAGTCCTCGAGACATGTTATATCATGTGCATTTTCTGAGCGTCTTTGTCTGTTTGTCATTCTAACACTGTCATTGATTGTCCGTTTCCATGCCATCTTTCCGGGGAATACACTAACTGACATGTATTGTACAGGAAATTTGCCACTTGCCTTAAGTAATAACATGAGTAGCGTTGTGGAAAAACCAGGCTTAATGCATGTGCGTAAAGTGTCGTCTCAGATCAGCTTGTGCAATCCGCACTTTCCGCCTATACTGGATTTTCGTTCAGAAGAGACTTCATTCAATAAAAGCTGAAAGTATCGTCCCTGATTAGCCTGTGCGGACTGCTAATTTTTGACGACACTTTACGCGTATGCATTAAGCCCAGTTACCCCAGACCGCGGCTCTAAGAATTTGTTTTATGTTTCTTGTATGGTTGATACTTGCATGTTTTGTACAGGAAATAACAACTTGCCTTAAGTAATAAAACAATAGATAAGTACAAGAGATTGCCCAATGGTGATTGCGTATACCACTTACATAATATATCATAGCCTAAATGTATGTTACCAATATAATTAATAATTAATCTTCGTAAACATCACCAGGAGAAACAGTAACATTACCAAATACTTAATTTGATACAACTGACCAAATCAAAAGAAGTACCTAGGAACATCTGGGGACACCGCATTTGAATCGTCAACGCAAGGCATTTGCGGGTAAACATATAAACAGTCATGCTGAACCTGTTTTCTCTGTCGTATCTGTTTTAAGGTATGATAGGAGAATCGGAACTGTAGTGCAGTTCCTGTTTTTTTTCTGGTATAAGCGGAGAGTCGGGACTGTAGTGCCGTTCCTGTTTTTTCTAGTATAAGCGGAGAGTCGGGACTGTAGTGTTCTACCTGTTTTTCCGGTATTAGCAGAGAGTGGGGCCTGTAGTGTCGTACCTGTTTTTCTGGTATGAGCGAAGCATCGGGATTATTGTGCCGTACCTGTTTTTTTCCGATATGAGCGGAGAGTCGGGACTGTAGTGCCTTACCTGATTTTCTGATATGAGCGGCGAGTCGGGACTGTAGTTCCGTGCCTGTCTTTCCGTTTTGGGCAGAGAGTCGGGTCTGTAGTGCCGTACCTGTTTTTCCGGTATTAGCAAAGAGTCGGGACTGTTGTGTCGTACCTGTTTTTCTGGTATGAGCTGAGAGACGGGACTGTAGTACCGTACCTGTTTTTTATGGTATGAGCGGAGAGTCGGGACTGTTGTGCCGTACCTGTTTTTTATGGTATGAGCGGAGAGTCGGGACTGTCGTGCCGTACCTGTTTTTTCTGGTATGGGCCGAAAGTCGGGTCTGAAGTGTCGTACCTGTTTTGCTGATATAAGCGGAAAGTCGGGACTGTAGTGTCGTACCTGTTTTTCCGGTATGAGCGGAGAGTCGGGACTGTAATGTCGTACCTGTTTTTCCGGTATGAGCGGAGAGTCGGGATTGTAGTATCGCACCTGTATTTCCGGTACGAGCGGAGAGTCGGGACTGTAGTGTCGTACCTGTATTTCCGGTATGAGCGGAGAGTCGGGACTGTAGTGTCATTACTGTTTTTCCGGTATAAGCGGAGACTCGGGACTGTAGTGTCGTACCTGTTTTTCCGGTATGAGCGGAGAGTCGGGATTGTAGTGTCGTACCTGTATTTCCGGTATGAGCGGATAGTCGGGATTGTAGTGTCGTATCTGTATTTCCGGTATGAGCGAATAGTCGGGACTGTAGTGTCGTACCAGTTTTTTTCTGATATGAGAGGAGAGTCGGGACTGGAGTGCCGTACCTGTTTTTCTGGCATGAGCGGATAGTCGGGATTGTAGTGTCGTACCTGTTTTTTTCTGATATGAGAGGAGAGTCGGGACTGTAGTGCCGTACCTGTTTTTTCTGGAAGGAGCGGATAGTCGGGACTGTAGTGTCGTACCTGTTTTTCTGATATAAGCGGATAGTCGAGAGTGTAGTGCCGTACATGTTTTCTGGTATGAGCAGAGAGTCGAGACTGTAGTGCCGTACCTGTTTTTCTGATATGAGCGGAGAGTCGGGACTGAAGTCAGGCTTCATAGCGGATGTCAGCGCCGGCAAGGGGCGGACGGTTGAGGAGATGGACACGGTGGACATACGAGACGACAGCGACATCGCTCGCCGACGGAAACGCCGTCGGGGTATCTCTTTGTTGGCGGGCGGATCTTTTGTCACAGGCGTACAGCGCAATCGCGCAGTCTTCTCTGGAGCAACGATGTCCCCCAGTGATAGCACGAAACATTGCGTGACTTTATATTGGAGAGCGTAGCTCCGGACTAGACCGCGCGATTGATAGAGCTCTTCTGGTCGCATATGGCATACGACACATTTTCGCATGATGCGGCTAATATAACGTCGTTCTGGCATGCAAAGATACGTTTCCCTGTTAAACGTCACAACAGGGTTTACAGGAGAATTACTCAATACGGTCAAAAAAAGGTTCGTGACTGCTCAACGTTATGTGCTAAACATTTAAACGAACGTGATATGCAAAAAAATCATAGCTATGTTACAGATACATGTATGTCCTTCATCTTTATTCAACGACAAACGCCAAACAGTTTAACTACGAAATTTATTATCTTAAAGGTTTGGCATAATAATGTCAAGGCTGGGATTAATTGTATTATACAGGTTCCCCCGAGAACGGCGGGAAATTTAAGTACATAATGTCTATCCCCCGTGACAAGCGGGAAGTGTGTTCGTGGAAACTATGCCAAAAAGGACNGAGCGGAGAGTCGGGACTGTAGTGCCTTACCTGTATTTCCGGTATGAGCGGAGAGTCGGGACTGAAGCGTCGTACCTGTTATTTCGGTATGAGCGGAGACTCCGGACTGTAGTGTCGTACCTGTTTTTCCGGTATGAGCGGAGAGTCGGGATCGTAGTGTCGTACCTGTATTTCCGGTATGAGCGGAGAGTCGGGATTGTAGTTTCGTATCTGTATTTCCGGTATGAGCGGATAGTCGGGACT
The DNA here is from genome assembly GCA_007657795.1 of Dreissena rostriformis. Classification (NCBI taxonomy): domain Eukaryota; kingdom Metazoa; phylum Mollusca; class Bivalvia; order Myida; family Dreissenidae; genus Dreissena; species Dreissena rostriformis. The sequence goes on from VMBQ01004688.1 coordinate 36,897, forward strand.
GTAGTGTCGTACCTGTTTTTTCTGATATGAGAGGAGAGTCGGGACTGTAGTGCCGTACATGTTTTTCTGGCATGAGCGGATAGTCGGGACTGTAGTGTCGTACCTGTTTTTTTCTGATATGAGAGGAGAGTCGGGACTGTAGTGCCGTACCTGTTTTTGTGGCATGAGCGGATAGTCGGGACTGTAGTGCCGTACCTGTTTTTCTGATATATGCGGATAGTCGGGAGTGTAGTGCCGTACCTGTTTTCTGGTATGAGCAGAGAGTCGAGACTGTAGTGCCGTACCTGTTTTTCTGATATGAGCGGAGAGTCAGGACTGATGTCAGGCGCCATAGCGGGTGTCAGTGCCGGCAAGGGGCGGACGGTGGAGGAGATGGACACGGTCGACATACGGGACGACAGCGACATCGCTCGCCGACGGAAACGCCGTCGGGGTATCTCTATGTCGGCGGGCGTCCAACTTGTGTCGCAGGTTCTTGATCTCCTGATGTATCAGCGACATCTTCTTCTTCAACTGAAATGGTGAGTGCATGCTAAACTAAGTTATATGAGCCGCGTAATGCAAAAACGGGTCTTTTGTCACAGGCGTACAGCGCAATCGCGCAGTCTTGTCTGGAGCAACAATGTCCCCTAGTGATACCACGAAACATTTCGTGGCTACATATTGGAGAGCGTAGCTCCTGACTAGACCGCGCGATTGATGGAGCTCCTCTGGTCGCATATGGCATACGACCCATTTTCGCATGATGCGGCTTATATAACGTCGTTCTGGCATGCAAAGATACGTTTCCCTGCAAAACGTCACAACAGGGTTTACATGAAAATTACTCAATCGGTAAAAAAAGGTTCGTTACTGCTCAACGTAATGTGCTAAACATTTAAACGAACGTGATCTACAAAAAAGTCATAGCTATGTTACAGAAACTTGTATGTCCTTCATCTGTATAAATAGTTTGATATGTTAAGAAGCGTATAACAGTAGTTTCTTTTTTAAACGTTTTAGCTAAGCAATAACGATATTGAAATCCCCCAAAAAAATACATGTGAGGGTAATGACGATGAGCATCCTCTATTCTTTAGGTCAATGACATCATTCAACCTTCCATTTCATCCATAATATGTTAGTCAAGACTTGTCCATATCAAAATAAATTGTGTTTGAGACCAAATGCAAAGAACCACTAGTATAGAGGATATCCAATCACCACTGATATTTCGTTGAAAAACAACATACACAAACATGTTAACTACTTGTACAGGAATTTATGAAGAATGTTCCATAGTGAGAAACGCAACTAGAACTGCAATTAATTACTGCTAATGCTTACAGGCACAGACAAGAGAAATAATTATCCGAAGAATGCGCATGTGTTTAATTGTAATGGCATGAACTACTAGCAGAATAATACAATCCATCTAAACAAATCAATTATCCACATTATTTGCTTGGCTATAAATCGTAATGGAACGCAAAAACGAGCTCAGGCTATTCGTTATCACAAAATGTAATCAATACATACACTCATATTTATAAAATAAATTGTATTGGATTAATGTTGTTACATGAACAATTAAACATTCGGACACATGGCGGTTAATTTCAAATCTTCAATCACGTGATGGTCAATATTGCGACGTCCATGCCGAGACAGGTATTTTTCGCAGTTGTATTATTACTTTTATTAATTGTTGTTAATGCCGGTCACTTTCCAGGCATATAAGGAATAAAGTTTTTAGCGTTTATTTTGTATTAATATTCGCTCTTTATCTCGACTTTACTCGCTACGAAATTTCTTAGCGGGATCACAAAATTACAGCTCCCGCTACGAAGAGTAAAGTCGAGATATAAAGCGAACATTAATACGAAATAAAAGGTTGTAGATCATTTATTTGTTTCTATTGTTTTACGTTTGTTTTGGAAGTGTGGTGGGAAAGAGTTACGGTAAAAATATTATACCAACAGGTGTTAAATTAAAAAAGTGTTAAAAGTATTATTTAATCATCATGATGGGAAATGTTCATATTTTGAAATGGTTTGCGGACTCTTTGGTCATGCAATTTTTTCATATACTTTTTTTCAGATATTGTTCTAAATATCTTATAGATTTTTTAATTATTTGCATATTTTTGTTTTTTCACTTTTTGTATATCAGAATGATAAATTGACAATATTTAAATTTAAATATGAGATAACTTACAAGACAATTTGACAATTTTGTAAGCGGTTTGAAAATTAAAATGATTGACACAGATAACAATAAATCAAAATGATATAATGACCTAAATAAGAAAATTTACTTTTAAGGTGTCGAACGTTTTTGTTGTTTTTTTTCGCCGATTTTGTTGTATGTTTTAGTATAATGCAAGTTATTGTCATAAGCTTTTAATACAGTTTATGTTAAACTGTTTATAAACTTGTTTTATATTATATAATTATATATAATTATGTTTCTTTTTGTCTTTTTATGGACACGATCTTTTTTTGTTCGTATTTATGTAAATTTTCCAATTTAAGTTATTAATGTTTTGCATTGTCAATTAAGTCATTATGCACGTTATGCTTGTTATGCATTTTATACGGTAATTTTTATATTAGTTTATTCATTCTAAAGCTTTATTAGAATATTTTACTAAATAATTTTGTACCAAAAAATTGTCTGTATATTTGTTCATTAAATGGCCTTACATTATACTCAAGACCTGTTGTGACTTAAAAGTGTTTAATACAAACGACTTTATTAAATATGTATAACATTAAAGGGTGGAAATGAAAATTTTGGGAGTTATTTAAGGTCATTTTATGAGAAATAATTTCCAACTAAATTGTATCAAATTATGAGGAGTGTAGTTATATATGAGTAAACACTGTCCCAATGCTTGTAGAGTTGTTTCGGCAGATTTCTTTGTTTCATATTGAAATATATTTTGTCGTATGAATTAATGCCTTAATCCAAAAAAAAAATCTTTCAGTGTTTAGGAAGGTTATTATCAAAAATTGTCAAGTTGTGTTTATATTTTATAAGATTATATAAGATTGCTATTTAAGATTAAAAATGCATAAATGCACGATATTCAAAGAAGCAAAATAGCAGCGTTCCGTACGATTATTGAATATTGGTTCTTTTATGGATAACAATCAATTGAAATTTGTAAAAAAAATAAAGCGATTGCATATATTTTCATTGATTAATTCAAATAAAAAAAGCAAAATCCTGATTTGTCCAATGTAAGAGTGTTAGATCCTGATTGGTCCAATGTAAGAGTGTTAGATCCTGATTGGTCCAATGTTAGAGTGTTAGATTAGGCTCCTTAAGGTTCAGTGTTGAATTCCAGTGACCGCATACTATTTATTCAGCTCTTTTTAGCTCACCTAAGCACAACGAGCTAATGCTGAGCTTTTGGTGTCGCCTTTAGTCCTTCGTGAATCTTGCATCATGTGTCATCGACATTTACCTTGTGTATGTTCTTAAGGTCACATCTTTGTATTATCTTCATGACTTTGGGTCTCTGGTGAGCGCCCTATGGTCATTGGCCGTCTTGTCATGCTATTATTATTATTTTATACTTTTCAAAATATTATAGTTTTGTTCGTCAACATTTTATCATTGTATCGTATTTTACAATACTAAAATCTTTGACTGTGTTCCTTTCTGATGAACAATTCTAATACGTCTACTGAAACGGAATATGTTATTCACTCACGTTTACATTTGATTATTGTTTTGAGTGATTTTTTGGCAGAAAACAAAGAAAGAAAATGTACAAAGCAAATTACTTGTCTTACAGTCTCTTACACGTGATCCCTTAACAATACATAAATTGACGCAAATTGATCATCACATTAAGATGACGTGTCACGTGCAACCACTAATTTAGCAAAAACTTTTTGATTTATGAATACTTGACCTGAATCCGAACCCGGAACTTTATGGGCGAAAGCATACGCGTTACCAAGACAACACTCGAATTTTAAATGTGGTTAGTATTGAAACAATACTGTGACGTCATCTCATTGTTTTCGTCGTACCTTCACGTTTATATTGTACTTGTAGCCGTCCATTATTAGGCATGTTTTCGTAATATGTGCGTGTATTGTTGAGGATGGACAGCCCGTACTAGGCGGGAATAAGGAAATACGTTTGCAATGTTTTAAATTTGACATAAGCTGACCACCCTCCCTTTTGCAAAATACAGAACATTCTTCGTTCGGCGCTAGGAGAAAAAGGCATTCCTATCACATATACTTATGTTCAAGATTATCGATGATGCTAAATTGAATAGAATGCCTACATTCTTTTTTTGAATCAATGACGATTTTTCTTAAAACTGACATTTGGCCAAACTGTGAACAAGTCCCATTTCAAATTTCGTACCAGACAGTGCCCACATCTATACGCAGCCGTTTCGGCTTTACTCAATTAANAATAAAATAGATAACAGTTAATTTCCTAGTTGCTTAGTTATTCGAAAGAGTTAATCTATTTAACACCTCTTTAGGTGTAAGACGTAGAACCCGTTCTATTACACGTTTAAAGTTATATTGCATAGTTAACTCCTTCAACAGATATGTGTACGTCCAGTTCTGGGAATGCAGAATTTTCCAAATTAAAGTTATTATATAAACAAAAATCTTCTTCTTCAATTTTACAAAAATCAGACTTATTGCTACTAATGATTTCAAACAACTTGTAAATTCTACTAAAATATTTTATTTTTTATGACATTATTTCTTGATTTAAAAAAAATCGCCAAAAGTCTCCTGTTTTCTTTGTTCTCTAATTGTCAATCTCCATATTATTTTGCCTTTAGCAAAAGGCTTTCATCTTACGGATTAAGTCCTTATAATATCCATAAACGTTCTCTGTTCATAACCATTTTATTGAGTTATGATAACGTAAAGCGTCGTGGTACAACTTAAGTGCATCATCGCACTCGTGATCAAACCATTCTGTATTCTTTATACAGTTATTTACATGGAAACACTTTTTTTTTAAATAACGGATCAGCAACATTGCGAATTATTTCAGTACATCTATTCAACACGTCATTAATTGACGTTCTACTTGAATAATCAATATGATGTACAATAGTATTAAAAATAGGTAGTATACACATAATCCCTGAACCAAAATTCCCCACGTAACGCATCGTTCCAATTATATTTGACATCGGTGTAATACTGATACCCAGGCGGGGCATTATTTTATAATAATGAAAAATGTAACGGGGTGTGATCACTTTATACGTTAAAATCGTGCGCGGTAAAATCTGATATGCTTGAAAAGATGTATTCGTTTGCCACTCAATAATCAATGACAGAAGTACCGTTATTTTAATAAAACGTTTGTTTACAGTTATTATTTACAGTATGATAACAGAATGAAAATGAGGTTTTAGCTAAAGGCCATTGTTGATAGTTACTTTATTATAGGATTGTTTGGCTGTCAATGACCAAGGTGACAGTAACAGTGTTCATCCACACATACTGTAACGTAAGTAACTGATATACTTTAGGATGATGTTTACTGAAATATCAAATGTTATTTGCAACTGATCATTAAACATTATTTGACATTTATGATTGAATGATGAAGTCACATCCGTTTCCGAAATAAAAATGGTGTGCTATACAAATTTAGTGATCAGAAACTTAAAGGTTAAAGAATCTTTTCAAGTATTTAAGTTGTGAAATTGTTCAATGTTACATATATACAATGCACTAATTTGCATTTTAACACATATAACGGCTTATCAAGAGGACGGAAATTGATCAATCCTAAGCAAGTTAAGTTAATCTTACAAAAAATTTAATTCGTTATAAAAAAGACAATGTATTTTAGCACTTGAGTGAAAAGATTTATGTTCGAATTTTTGCTTTTAAATGCAAACCCGAGAAATACACAGATTTGAGTTATTAAACGATGAATTGACTTTCTGTTTTAATATTATGAAAGTTTCAGATTTAACTACGGAATCCGGATAGTACCATCTATAATCTCGCCCTTCTTTCATCTCAAAGGGCGAGATTAAAGATCGCACTATCCGGATTCCGTATTTAACCCACTTACCCCGTGTACACGTTGTGTACATTCATGTGACGATAAAGCGAAGCAACGGTGGACCAACAGAACACCGTAGTCCTGAATAAACACACATGAACGTCGATAAGCTTAAACTAGGTCGTGTTGAAAACCATTCCCCTAGCAGAGTTGTCGTTCGTTCCTCAACATACATGAATGTAATGAACCGCAGTGTGAGAGAGTGGTTGAAAACATTGCACTAGTTTCGATTTAACTAACGCAGTAATTGTGAACAATATATGTTTTTAACATAAAGTGTGTAACCGTGTTAATAGATTACATGTTAATAGTGAATATGACTGAGATTTGCGGATTAAAAAATAGTGAATTTTGAATTTGAACCTGCATTCACATATAAAATGGCGTGTAACTATAAGGAAGAAACGTATGTATTGCAGAAAGGTTCAGATTTATGAATTGATTACTGTTGTTCTGTGTGCGAGGACAATGGCATTTTAACAGAGGCAAGTTCTACTGTGGAGAGTGTTCTAGGTGGTTCTGTGACCAGTGTGTGTCCCTTCATGGTCCGTTGTACAGGAAACACACAACGCTTGGAAGGAGTGACATAGAAAAATGGCCGGTCGCCAGGGGCGTAGCTGAGCTTTTGTCACATTGTGAGGAACATGTAGGAAAGAAAATTAAAATGTTCTGTGCAGAGCACAGTCAACTATGTTGTACGACGTGTGTACTGCTTGATCATAGGTAAGTATTTTCATTATTAGAGTGCGATATTGATGTGTCCCAAAATCGAAAATATGTACTGCAAATTTAAAGGTACATCTTCACATGTTAACTTAGTGAATGTTTACATAATTATTTATTTAAATGTTGAAATTGATATAATTGCCAATCTGTCTGATGATCGACGTTTATGCATAAACATGTAATACGCTGCATGGGTTTAAATCATGTTTAAAGCGAATTATATATGTTCGTGTATATTAATCACTGCATAATGTGACTGTGTGCTCAGCGTGTCGGTCTAGATACCCGTAATAGATATATAGGACCATTTTACGATATATTTCTTGCTAAATTACTTTAGGTATTTCGCTTGAATGCTCTTGTGTTTCTAGTTTTGCTTTTTTGATGTTTGCTGCCTTATATTTAAAAAAAAATGTGAATAAACCCAATTAGATCTAATACGTATGCGACATAATGCTTAATCCCTGCATTAGTCAAGGTACAAATAAGTTTAATATCGTCTTTAATTATACCTTGTTTACGGTTTTAGGCAGTGTTACAAGGTAACCCAAATCACAAGTGAAGAACACAAAAAAGAACATGATGATTTACAAACACTGACAGCTGACATCACCGACCTGACACAGCGCCTGCTGAAACTTACAGAACAGAGGGAATGTAATATCAAGTCACTTCAGTGTGCCTTTGACAAGATTTTAGAAGAGATCGCGCTCATGCGTCAGAAATTCAATGCAGCATTAGATTCCTTGGAGCAGCGTACTGTCAACGAAGGAAGAGCTTTGGTATCCCGTTTGCAAGAATCACTCCAAGCTGATGTAGACGCGGGTAAAACTGCGCTGAAAAGGATGCAGTCCTTTCAAGAAGCGGTCGATAAAATTGGACCACACGATTTAGAATTATTTACCATTGCGTTTATGAAAGTCGAAAAAGAACTGTCAATATCAGACTCATTTTTACGCTGGACGACCGTAAAATCAGCTAGCACTTTATCATTCATCCCAAACAAAGAGATTGAAACATGTTTTGCAACAGTGACATCATTTGGTAGTACTCTGTCGAATAATTACTACAATGTTAAACTTAGCGACGAATCGCCTTGCAAAATACGATGCATATGTGAGATGCCAGACGGTAATATTATTCTTGCCGACAGGAATAACAAAAACTTGAAGATATTGGATAAAGAGTTCCGTGTTATCAGTCACTATGATACGCCATCAAGTCCTCGGTACGTGTGCCAGGTTTCAGACGCTGAAGTGGTTGTGGTCGCAAGTGACTCGAAAATTTACTTACTATCCGTTACGGATAATAAACTAGTGATGAAGGAAACAATTAATCTTACCCATCCATGCTTTGGAATTTACCATCATAATGATCAGCTGTACGTTACTTCCGGTATGGCATTGTACCGATACACTCTGACGGGCAAGCTTCTAAACAAGTTGTATGAAGACACTTCGGAATCATATACAGGTTCACAAATGTTATGTTTTGTTTTCTTACCCACTATCAGAATAATATGTCAATGGTTAACATGTCTTATATATAAGACAAATTATAATTAATTATTAATAAAAATTTAAATAGTTATTATTTATTCATTATTAATGAAAACAATTCTACAACTAGAAATGGCGCGGCAGAGGCCGACGCATATCCCCACACCGAATGTTTGACCTAGGTGTGCCCCAGGGTTGGTAATTGTGCCATCTTAGTCGAGATTGACCGTATTGTCATAGAGAAGTTCAGTATCAATTAGAAGTGAATTGGTGTAGAAATGAAGAAGTTATAGTAAAGGCAATTTTGGGTGGGTGTGACCTATGTGGGCAGGGTGCCCCAGGGTTGGTAATGGGGCCTTGCATAGTTGAGATTGACCGTATTGTCATAAGAGAAGTTCAGTATCAATTTGAAGTGAATCGGTGTAGAAATGAAGAAATTATAGTAAAGGCAATTTTGGGTGGGTGTGGTCTATGTGGGCGGGGCGCCCCAGGGTTGGTTATGGGGCCATGCATAGTTGAGATTGACCCTAATGTCATAAGAGAAGTTCAGTATCAATTTGAAGTGAATCGGTGTAGAAATGAAAAAATTATAGTAAATGGAAATTTTTGGTGGGTGTGGCCTATGTGGGCGGGGCGCCCCAGGGTTGGGAATGGGGCCATGCATGGTTGAGATTGACCGTATTGTCCTAAGAGAGGTCTTGTATCAATTTGAAGTGAATCGGTGTAGAAATAAAGAAGTAAATGTAAAATAACCTAAAAAAATGAGTGATAATTTCTGACGCGGCCCCACCCCAACCCCCATAACTTTTGACCCAGGGGTCAGATCAAAATTCCAAATAGTGCAGGGTCGCACATATGCTCATAGCTACCATGTGTGTAAGTTTCAAGGTTCTAGTGCTAATAGTGTAGGAGGAGATA
>VMBQ01004688.1:47721-69863 GCA_007657795.1 Dreissena rostriformis
AAATTGCCTTTTACTATAATATATTTCTTCATTTCTTCACCGATTCACTTCAAATTGATACTGGACCTCTCTTATGACAATACGGTCAATCTCAACCATGCATGGCCCCATTCCCAACCCTGGGGCGCCCCGCCCACATAGGCCACACCCACCAAAAATTGCCATTTACTATAATTTCTTCATTTCTACACGGATTCACTTCAAATTGATACTGAACTTCTCTTATGACATTAGGGTCAATCTCAACTATGCATGGCCCCATTACCAACCCTGGGGCGCCCCGCCCACATAGACCACACCCACCCAAAATTGCCTTTACTATAATTTCTTCATTTCTACACCGATTCACTTCAAATTGATACTGAACTTCTCTTATGACAATACGGTCAATCTCAACTATGCATGGCTTCATTACCAACCCTGGGGCGCCCTGCCCACATAGGTCACACCCACCCAAAATTGCCTTTACTATAACTTCTTCATTTCTACACCAATTCACTTCTAATTGATACTGAACTTCTCTATGACAATACGGTCAATCTCGACTATGCATGGCTCCATTACCAACCCTGGGGCACACCTTGGTCAAACATTCGGTGTGGGGATACGCGTCGGCCTCTGCCGCGCCATTTCTAGTTATAATTATGTTCAAATATCAAAATTTCACAAATTTAAACTTATTAAAACACAAACATTCACAATTTAATTCATATGTGTGAATACACGGAAGAACTCTTTGAAATAGGCTATCTGATGTAGATTACGTTGAATCGAAGATTTATTTCGATAGTTTTACTTGCGAAATCACGCGATTTCGGGAGTCGAACGCTTTTTTTATTATAACTCCCCAGCTTATAAGCTTGTGATTGTTTTCGGCGTATTTGTCGAAACTCATTTTTGTATACATTCCTTGTGATAATGTATGCCAAATGAAAAACTAAACGTCAATGTTTTTTATTGCACATTTTCTAAATTAAGTAAACTTACAGCGACGTGCACATTACTTGTAAGAACATGTCTTGGTTGGTGCAAACACTTCCAACAAAATCATTCAACTCAACGCACAGAAGATCGATACAGTCGCTGCTCGAAAAGAAGGACATAACTTATGTATGTTGATCCGGACGAAATGGCTCTATACTTGGCGGGAGATACGGAACTGACCACTTTTAGTGTTGTACACAACATGCCTGTATATCTTATATATACTGAAATGTGTTCAATGTAAATAGTGAATACCTACATGTGTATAGTTGAAGACTGTTGCATGCATTTTGATGCCCCTGAGTGATAAGTTGATAACTGAATTGTATCAGTTTTGAACATAATATAACTACATATATATGTATCTGCACTTAAATTTCTTAATACATGTACTATGCTTATATTGCATTTATATTTTAATCTGCACAATTTTACGTTCATACATTTCTGTTCATAGATGCTACATGCAAACATCTACGTTATCAAAGTTTCATATAGAACCTGGCAAATAAAAAGAAGCAACTTTAAGAAAACATAGAGAATACTATGTTAGTGTGATTGTGTACTTAAATTTATCTCACGAGTGAAGAAAGGTTTACATGGCGAGGCTTGACGAGCCTTGTATGCCTTTCTGAGACGAATGTGTTAAATTTATGTACACAATCACACTAACATAGTATTCTATTTATCCTACAATATTTTTATTTATATAATATATGCCTGCTGCAATCAAAATATAAGTATTCAATTGATAAAATAAAAGCAAAAACACAAAATTAATTGTATCTTTCATTGCGTAGTAATATTAATTGCGATCTGTCCCCTTTACGGAACTCGAAATAGTCCTTAAGAATTCCACGCAAAGAATAGTAACAGACAAAATTTCGCTATACGCCTCGATTCAAATTTAATCAGCGTTCCAAATGTAACACACTCAAGTAAAACACAGACGGTGTTGTTATAACTTCAATTCTGGTTTCACAACTGTAAAATACCAAAAACACAAATGGCTGCCATTTTGAAATTATCAAAATGTGTACGTGAAGCATGATTCAACATTTATCTCCGCCGATATTGTTAATTTTAGTCTATAAACAACTCTTCTTTTTACACACTTTTTACTAACTGACATAAAAAAGTAAAACACCTTGTGGTTATTGTTGTACTCACCGAAGTTGTTTTATAACCATGTTTATTTTCGTAAAGTTTAATTTGCTTCCATGACGAGTTAAAATTCTGGACACATTTCTTTGTCGTCATTAATCTTTTCCATTTTAAAACACTGGATGTAAGCAGGCAATACTTTGTGGATAGACATTCATTGTTCAATTGACAAATGAACGACTTATTCATCAAAGAAATTACCCTTTTAATTCAGCATCGATTTCCTTCGAAAAGTCAAAAACAATTCACTGACACTTTTCTTAAATTTAATCCATCAATTGTTCAACAAAACATTGAGTTATTCGAGTACATTCGACATTTTAACGAAATCGAAAATGTTGTCTCCCCAGTTTCATTCCCGTTTTATATCCCAACACTGGTATTCACATTCATAATATTATAATAATCCATCGTAAACACACACACACACTCGTTAACTCGTGTAATGATGCAATCAAGTGATTTCGTCAGCTGTGTAGTAAAATATGTTCTTGTGAATTCAAACAGTTACGGAATCGGGTGAGTACTTTAGCCTCGTGGTTAGAGTGTCAGGCTATCACGCGAAAGACCCTTGTTCAATCCCCCGTTGGATCCATTTTTTTTTTCTTTTTCAAGTAAAATTGTCTACTAGTTTTAAGTGCATTTGACCTTTAAACAGGGGTGAAAGGCCAAAAAAGTAGTCCCTATGTACATGTTCTAAAAATATCTGTGGGATGAACATTATCTAAAAATATCTGTGGAGATAACCTTATGCTTTCTTTATAGGTCCTATTATGTTCTATAAAATCATTTAGCTGTAGGATAAAATGTTTTATATCATAAGTTGTTATATGATATGATGAAAGTCGGTCAGTAATATCAAAGAAACAGCTGCAAAGAGCGAAACTGATCTTGTCCAAGAAAAGAAAACACGAAAAATCTATCTTCTTGTTTGGTACTTAAAAAAATACAATGTTGGACACAGTCGGTTCTTGGTTCAAATTGGTGGTTTTTGTGTTTGAATAGATTCTTGCGATTGAGATCAGTTTCGACTAATATTGAACTATTGTATTCATAAATGGTAATTGTACATATTAAGTTTAAATAAATGCTATGTTATGTGATTTTACTTAGAAATGTAATACGTTGTTTCAAGTACTTCGATATACAAGTTCTTATGGAACAAATGCTTACTCATATATCACAAGTAGACACATGTATTAATTATAAACTTTGTAAATGTGTTATTAATACATTTGACATTATTTCTAAAATTTCCAAAACGGCATTTCACCGTTTACAACATTCAAATTCTATACTTGCTTTGTTTCGTTTAATCTCAATAGTATAATTTATTACGATCAATAGGGAAGCACTCCCTATGCTCATTAGATATAAATTAAATAGTCTCCCACTTATCAATTGTCCATTATTGTATATATGTTGGGAGCCATCATCTCATATATGGGGTGGCAGTCATCATAACGCTTGTTATGAAAAAACATGTCATGTTCAGTATGGCGAATGTTACAAATAAACAGAGTATACGCACATTTGAAAATTGTGAAACACATTTGGGACAGACCTAACCCACTTCCCTTTAGAGTGCCCACCCCAGAACCAGATTGGGATTCATATATTATATGGTCACTCTACAATTTAAAAAACACTACATTTAGACTGCTTGATAAAAAAAAGAAACAACAACATACCGATATGACATTTACATTTAAAATAAATATATAATACATGTTTTAAATTTGATATAAGCTGACCACTCCCCTTTTTGCAAAATACAGAACATTCTTCGTTCGGCGCTACCCGCCTCAGGCATTCCTATCACATATACTTATGTTCAAGATTATCGATGATGCCTAATTGAATAAAATGCTTACATTCTTTTTTTTGAATCAATGACGATTTTTCTAAAAACTGACATTTGGCCAAACTGTGAACAAGTCCCATTTCACATTTCGTACCAGACAGTGCCCACATCTATACGCAGCCGTTTCGGCTTTACTCAATTAACAGACAAATACAAAATATATTCCATTTTAGCTAGCCCTCAGTTTTTAGTGGGGTAGAATCTGCATTTTTTACGCATCTGGAGTAATGGCTGGTGCAGCGCCATTAGTTGATAAAATCGCGTCGATGGTGTACGCGATAGTACTCGTAACTCAGCAATACTGCAAGCACATGATACTAAAGACGTGAAGTGAATTGTGAAGAACCCATGTCCCAAGAGTTTGGTCCTCGCTCCATATTGTATTTCTTTGTATTTGTTTTGAAGAAATGCAAACATTTGTTTTAAGCCATACTGAGCCTAATCAAATAGAGGAATACAATTCAATTGGAAGTTGTGTGCATTGACTAACATTAAACTGTGTTTAAACCGTGCACTATCCATTTAAGCCTCGCTTTAGGAAAACCGAGAATAATTCATGTGCGTAAAGTGTCGTCCCAGATTTTTAACCTGTGCCGTCAGGGACGACGCTATCCGTCTAAAATTGATTTTCGCTGAGAAGAGACTGACTGCCTTTAAACGAAAAATACAATACAAGCGGAAAGTGTAGTCCATGATTTGCATGTGCGGAAAGCACATGCTAATTTGGGACGATACTTCACTCCATGCATTAAGCCCGGTTTTCCCAGAGCGAGGCTTATGTATAATTCCGAGTGCGTTGCACCTTCATATCTGCCAAGTAACATGCACTCGTAAATTTCTTCTGATAAATATTCGCTATATCTTCTTTAGTTAAAGATTGGTGCATTTTATTCTTAGCTGATGGAAACGCCCGGCTCAGGTTACATTTTCAGTGTACACATATAATGGTGCAAATTATAGTTTACGAATTCTAATGAGGTGCCATGCTCTTAGCTGGAGTCATATAAGGTAATAAATACTAGTAATAATAATAATTATTATTATTATTATAAGTACACAAATTACCGTGACTATTGGTACACATTATGGGCTGGAAGAAACATATCGCAAAATAAGGGGAAAATCGGCAACAAAAGAACTCGCGTAACATGACGTAAACGGTAGGTAGCAATTGTAATCGTTGTATTGTGTAATGGTCAACTTTAACAAATATACAGCTCAATGCATATATAGGAAGATATAATATATATATTGTTCGGAGGTGTATACTATCCGAAAAACAATGTATTTAAACTAGAAAAACATAGCGTTTTTTAAAGATATCTTTAATTATATAATATTTTGAATTGATAGGCTCGAACAATTCTGGAAAAGGACGGATAACATGAAACAAAACTAATTGTTGGCCTTATCTTTATAATAAGACCGCGTCGTACGAAAATGGGTCCATATGCGGCTAGGGAAGCTCCAGACTGCCCATCCGCGCTGTCTGTTCAGGAGCTATCCTGTCCTCTTTAAAGTCATGCAAGGCGACGTGGTCTCTAGAGGACAGGGTAGCTGCTGACCAGACTGCTCAAATGCCCAGGGAGGTCTGGAGCTACCCTGGCCGAATATGACTTAAATCGATTTCCGCATAACGCGGATCATATATACTTATGGTAAATCTGGATCTGCTCCATTCTCCCGGTGAAAAATAAAGGTTTTCCTCTATTGTAACATAGAAAAATCCCATCAGATTCATAAAATTATAACATGTGCCAACATTGGAAACGATAAAATAACACATTCTCGAATTATGTAACCTTTTACGAAACCTATGTGGATGAATTTATCTTTGTATACCAAATCAATGTAGGTTTATAGTACTAAGTATATGTATGAACGTAATATTATGTAAATAATTATGAAATACAAATTTCCCGAAAACTCCCCTTTACTGTTGAATTCCACTCGTTTAAGAAACCACGACCGTAAATCCAAAGACAGAAATAAATATTTTTTAAACAGAACACACGAAGTTTGATGTTAACCGTTCATGTTCCAACTACGTTGTATTAGTACATAGAAATAAACTCCTCACAGAAACGTTCATTATACCCCGATAGGATGGAAACATGCTCGCTGTGGGTGCGACTCTTGTGCCAAGAAACCCTATTAACCAAGCCGTGAAGTTCTTTTTTTAAATGTATACATTTTTCATACACCCGAGTGTGCTAAATCCTCATATATTGAGAAACATAATCGTGTCTTTTGTAACTTGCATAAAAAACATCGAAAACTAAGCTCGACAAAACTGCCGCCAATTGTGGTCTTGTATTAATATTTGAGGCGACTTGTCACACGCAAAGACATTTTTAGAAGATGAAGTATCGCAAAGCTTATTGTCTTCATGTTAAAGAAACACTTTTTTTTCTGTAAATGTTGCAGCATTGGGATTGCAACGCATATAAAACGCCAAGTGGGAGCGGTTTCGAATCATGTTGCGGTAATAGACCACATGCTAAACTATTTTCCCTTATGTCTGAAATGAGCGTCAATATATTAGTCTAATGAAGACAATTCAGCGAGGTTAAACTGTCCTCAAGAGTTATGGCCGTTTGTTAACCCGACCATTTGGCGACTAATAATAATCTGTTGCTGTTCATATTATCCTGTATTTTATGGTCATTCGAGTAATATGTGTCTGATATGTGTCGCCTCATACAGATGTCGCGCGCATGCGCGGTGCTAATGAACTATCATATTCTTCAGCAGTTAATCAACCCTCACACCTGGTTTATTTACATCAAATTACTTGCTACAATGCTACAAATGGAAACGCGAATTAAACATATATAATTAGATTTGTGTTTGCAGACTTCAACTTTTTGGTTGGCATCAATTATGCATCTGTTAACCACACGTGATGAAATTGATTCCTCTCGCAGCAGATGCAAATGGCGTTCATCCTTGAAAACAAAACAAAAAACGAACGATTTTATTAAGCAATTGTTCGAGTCTGTTTCAAGAACAGAGTTCATGACGGTATGTTCATTCCGGAATCTCGAGCTATTTATAACTTGTATGTCCTTTGAAATTAATATATTCTTGTTATTTGAATGGAATGAACAACGAAATACAACAGAAGAAAAAACACACTTTTAATTGTGTTTACAATTCAACTGTGCACACGGAAGTTTTATTTTGAGATGTGAAAACATGTGCCTCGCTGGGGGCTACTCCCGTGCCAAGAAACCAACTAACCAAGCCGTGAAGTTCATATTATACATGGATACCTGTTTCATACATCCGAGTTTTGCTATATCCTTATATAATGAGAACCATCCTCGTATATTATGTAAACTTGCATAATAAAATATCGACAACTAAGCTCGACTAATCTGCTGTTTGTGTGTGTGTGTGTGTTTAAGCAATATTTTTATTGATATTATACACTTCCTATAAACTTTGAGGAGATTTGAATCGCACACAAAGACATTTTTTGAAGATGATATATTGCAAAGCTGATTGACTTAGTGCTGAAGAAACAATTGTTTTAGTTTATGTTGCAGCATTGCGATTGTAAGTTGTAACAGTTATAAAACGCCACGTGCGAGCGGTAAAAGACCACATACAATGCTACTTTACCTAATGTCTGAAACGGGCGTCAATATATTAGGCTAATAAAGACGATTCAGAGAGGTTAAACTGCATTCGAGAGTTTTATCGTCTGGTCGTTAACGGCCATTTGCGTAATATGTGTCTAGAATGTGTCGTCAAATGCAGATGTCGCGCGCATGCGCGGTGCTAATGAAACATCATATGCCTAAGCAGTTAATCAACCTCTATTTAAATCCGAAGATCGTGTAATTCCATCGAATTATCAACTACAAATAAAAACGGAGAACAAAATATACACTTAATTGAAAATAAGATTTGCGTTTTCAGACACATTTTTGGTTGGCATCAATTATGCATCTGGTTAACCACACGTGATGATATTTATTGCACTTCAAACAGACATTACCGGTAATTGATGGAATTCCTCGTGCTAGAGATGCAAATTTCGTTCATCCTTGAAGACAAAAACACTTTCCAACAATTTTAGGAAAAACAGAAGCTCTTAATTCGTGTCTGATTCAAGAACATAGTTTATTACGGTATGTTTATTTCATAATCGCAAGCTATTTATAATTTATATTACCCTTCAAAATGATATATTCTTGTGTGTTTTTTTATTATAACTGTTGGGATTTGTGTGGATTGAACAGCGAAACACAACAGAAGAAAATGTTGTCCTTTTTAATAACTCGTGGAGTTTATTCGTGCAAATAGAATTATGATTCTTATACTTACTTTCCGTGCAAGATGTGTTTATATGTATCATGTCGATATTTGCTTCTACCAATATCAAAATGTTGTAAAAGAGATAGAGGATAGTTGTTCATGTCAGTGTAAGATGTGAAATAACAAACGATTTTACACTGACTTGAACAAATTTTCTGTTTCGTTTATGCCCCTTTTTCAAGAAAATAATTAACATTTGTTTCCCTTTCGCTGAAAAGTTACGCTTTCTCCCGTTGCGTGCCTCAATACATTGAATGACGTCATTGTGTTGACGAAAGGACGCCATTATTTCAGCGAAAATGTGTTATTTTCACCGGTGAAAATAAAAATTTGTTTATTTTCACTGCTGTTATTTCACTACAAAAATGTCATATTTTATCATTAGCTATAAAAGAGAACTGTTTAATTATCAACACAGCCACACAGATGAGGTATTTCTGTTTCTTTCAGTCCTATGTAATACACGAATTCAATCGCGCATTGTATAAAAGACAATTATTTCAACTTCCAACTCAGGTAACTGACATGGACAAACAAGATACTATGTGGATGATCTTCGTATTATTTCCTTACTTTTTCCGGTATTGGTTTTCGATTTTCGATAACCTCCGTCATTGAACTTATAAACATTAAAGCGATATTCCTCAAGCTATGATTTTAAGTATGATTTTCATATACATATACGGTGTATAAAGTTGTATTAGTTGTAAAAGTTTACTCTTTTAACGCTAAATATGTAGGAACTGTACTTATTTTTGATTCACGCCTCTTCTATTGTGAATTTGGTCAAAGTTGATATTTTTAGTGATTTTGAACATATTTTGCAATGGTCAAGTTAATTTCTACAACCGGATAAGTGGACTTTTCCGAAATCGGGCAAAATTAGGAATCAGTAGCTTCATCAAAAAATATCTACTGTTAAATTATTGGCATGACACAAGTGGTTATTCCTTTCATTGTTTTCTGTAAACAATTACGTCAGTACATACATGTACTTTGTGTGTGGCGTGTGTTAATATGGTCTGTAACGTGTGATTATAACAAAAACAACAGCATATGTGATAACAACAACAAAAGAGAAAACGGTTCAGTGACATAAAATATGTAACAAATTTATTTAAATATGGTTAAGACATAAATATGTACAACTCTAACATAGGTAACACGTAATTCCGTGCATTTGGTGAAAACAAAAACAGGTGAAAAAACTAACGATTATGTTAAAATACTCTGTTTCATACGTTTAAAATTGTATGTGATTCTAAAGGTCAATGTCAACAATGGTAAATACTAAGTAATGAGGCATAATTTTAAATACAAATATTATGTTTAAGTTCACTTGTCCCAGTTTAAGTGTTTATCCTAACAAGCACACACGATCGTGGCATCGATCATACCCTAAACAAAATGTGTTTGTGAAACACTATGTCCCCTTTGAGCGATTTTGATCCATATATTTGACCTTTGACCTTGAAGGATGACCTTGACCTTTCACCACTCAAAATGTGCAGCTCCATGAGATACACATGCATGCCAAATATCAAGTTGCTATCTTCAATATTGCAAAAGTTATGGCCAATGTTAAAGTTTGTGCAAACAAANTCGCATCACAAAGCAAACATCAAGTCGGACTCTTATAACGGCGCTCAAAGGAGGGCGAGTACTGGTACTCGATGATTTCGAGATCCTCCATTTTCAGGCGGCTACCGGATGGTCTCCGGCTGGCGTAGGGGATCGTGTTGAACTTCCGCTCCTCCTTCGTGACGCTGTAGGGAACCTAAAGAGTCGGAAAGTTTTTATAATTTTTGCTGCGAAAACGGGGCTTTATTCATGTGCGTGAAGTGTCGTCCCAGCATAACCAGCAACGACAGCTTTCCGCCTAGACTAGATTTCGATTAAGTGACCCCCTTTAACAAAATCCATAAAAGCGAATAGTATCGACCCTGATAAGCATGTGTGGATTGCACAGGTTAATCTGTAAAGACACTTTACATGCACGCATCAATTCCTGGTTTCCCAGACGAGGCTAATGTGTTTCTTGTATGGTACATAGCTGCATGTATTTTTTACAGGACATTGGTCACTTCTCTTAAGTTATACAATCATATAGCATNTTATAATAAGACCGCGTCATACGAAAATGGGTCCATATGCGGCTAGGGTAGCTCCAGACTGCGCATCCGTCCTGTCTGTTCAGGAGCTATCCTGTCCTCTTTAAAGTCATGCAAGGCGACGTCGTCTCTAGAGGACAGGGTAGTTGCTGACCATACTGCTTAAATGCCCAGGGAGGTCTGGAGCTACCCTGGCCGAATATGACTTAAATCGATTTCTGCATAACGCGGATCATATATACTTATGTTAAATCTGGATCTGCTCCATTCTCCCGGTGAAAAATAAAGGATTTCCTCTATTGTAACAT
This sequence comes from Dreissena rostriformis, assembly GCA_007657795.1. NCBI lineage: Eukaryota > Metazoa > Mollusca > Bivalvia > Myida > Dreissenidae > Dreissena > Dreissena rostriformis. The sequence goes on from VMBQ01004688.1 coordinate 58,479, forward strand.
AGAAAAATCCCATCAGATTCATACAATATAAAAAAAAAACATGTGCCAACATTGGAAACGATAAAATAACACATTCTCGAATTATGTAACCTTTTACGAAACCTATGTGGATGAATTTATCTTCATATACCAAAGCAATGTAGGTTTGTAGTACTAATATATGTATGAACGTAATTTTATGTCAATAATTATGAAATACAGTTTCCCGAAAATTCCCCTTTACTGTTGAATTCCCCTCGTGAAAGACACCACGACCGTAAATACACAGCCAGAAATATATATTTTTTAAACAGAACACACGAAGTTTGACGTTAACCGTTCATGTTCCAACTACGTTGTATTAGTACATAGAAATAAACTCCTCACAGAAACGTTCATTATCCCCCAATGGGATGGAAACATGTTCGCTGTGGGTGCAACTCTTGTGCCAAGAAACCCTATTAACCAAGCCGTGATGTTCTTTTTTTAAATGTATACATTTTTCATACACCCGAGTGTGCTAAATCCTCATATATTGAGAAACATAATCGTGTCTTATGTAACTTGCATAAAAAACATCGAAAACTAAGCTCGACAAAACTGCCGCCAATTGTGGTCTTGTAATAATATTTGAGGCGACTTGTCACACACAAAGACATTTTTAGAAGATGAAGTATTGCAAAGCTAATTGTCTTCATGTTAAAGAAACACTTTTTTCTGTAAATGTTGCAGCATTGGGATTGCAACGCATATAGAACGCCAAGTGGGAGCGGTTTCGAATCATGTTGCGGTAATAGACCACATGCTAAACTATTTTCATTTATGTCTGAAATGAGCGTCAATATATTAGTATAATAAAGACAATTCAGCGAGGTTAAACTGTCCTCAAGAGTTATGGCCGTTTGTTAACCCGACCATTTGGCGACTAATAATAATCTGTTGCTGTTCATATTTATCTGTATTTTATGGTCATTCGAGTAATATGTGTCTGGTATGTGTCGCCTCATACAGATGTCGCGCGCATGCGCGGTGCTAATGAACTATCATATTCTTCAGCAGTTAATTAACCCTCACACCTGGTGTATTTACATCAAATTACTTGCTACAATGCTACACATGGAAACGCGAATTAAACATATATAATTAGATTTGTGTTTTCAGACATCAACTTTTTGGTTGGCATCAATTATGCATCTGGTTTACCACACGTGATGACATTGATTGCACTACAAACCGACATTTATTCATGGAATTCCTCTCGCAGCAGATGCAAATGGCGTTCATCCTTGAAAACCAAAAACAAAAACGAACGATTTTATTAAGCAATTGTTCGAGTCTGTTTCAAGAACAGAGTCCATGACGGTATGTTCATTCCGGAATCGCGAGCTATTTATAACTTGTATGTCCTTTGAAGTTAATATATATCTTGTTATTTGTATGGAATGAACAACGAAATACAATAGAAGAAACAACACACTTTTAATTGTGTTTACAATTTAACTGTGCACACGAAAGTATTATTTTGAGATGTGAAAACATGTGCCCCGCATCAACATCAACTCCCGTGCCAAGAAACCAACTAACCAAGCCGTGAAGTTCATATTATACATGGATACCTGTTTCATACATCCGAGTTTTGCTATATCCTTATATAATGAGAACCATCCTCGTATATTATGTAAACTTGCATAATAAGATATCGACAACTAAGCTCGACTAATCTGCTGTTTTTGTGTGTGTGTTTAAGCAATATTTTTATTGATATTATACACTTCCTATAAACTTTGAGGAGATTTGTATCGCACGCAAAGACATTTTTTGAAGATGATATATTGCAAAGCTGATTGTCTTAGTGCTGAAGAAACAATTGTTTTTGTTCATGTTGCAGCATTGCGATTGTAAGATGTAACAGTTATACAACGCCACGTGCGAGCGGTAAAAGACCACATACAATGCTACTTTACCTAATGTCTGAAATGGGCGTCAATATATTAGGCTAATAAAGACGATTCAGAGAGGTTAAACTGCATTCGAGAGTTTTATCGTCTGGTCGTTAACGGCCATTTGCGTAATATGTGTATAGAATGTGTCGTCAAATGGAGATGTCGCGCGCATGCGCGGTGCTAATGAAACATCATGAAACTGCCTAAGCAGTTAATCAACCTCTATTTAAATCCGAAGATCGTGTAATTCCATCGAATTATCAACTACAAATGAAAACGGAGAACAAAATATACACTTAATTGAAAGTAAGATTTGCGTTTTCAGACACATTTTTGGTTGGCATCAATTATGCATCTGGTTAACCACACGTGATGATATTTATTGCACTTCAAAGAGACATTACCGGTAATTGATGGAATTCCTCGTACTAGAGATGCAAATTTCGTTCATCCTTGAAGACAAAAACACTTTCCAACAATTTTAGGAAAAACAGAAGCTCTTAATTCGTGTCTGATTCAAGAACATAGTTTATTACGGTATGTTTATTTCATAATCGCAAGCTATTTATAATTTATATTACCCTTCAAAATTATATATTCTTGTGTGTTTTTTTTATTATAACTGTTGGGATTTGTGTGGGTTGAACAGCGAAACACAACAGAAGAAAATGTTGTCCTTTTTAATAACTCGTGGAGTTTATTCGTGCAAATAGAATTATGATTCTTATACTTTATTCCGTGCAAGATGTGTTTATATGTATCATGTCGATATTTGCTTCTACCAATATAAAAATGTTGTAAAAGAGATAGAGGATAGTTGTTCATGTCAGTGTAAGATGTGAAATAACAAACGATTTTACACTGACTTGAACAAATTTTCTGTTTCGTTTATGCCCCTTTTTCAAGAAAATAATTTACAGTTGTTTCCCTTTCGCTGAAAAGTTACCCTTTCTCCCGTTGCGTGCCTCAATACATTGAAATGACGTCATTTGTTGACGAAAGGACGCCATTATTTCAGCGAAAATTTGTTATTTTCACCGGTGAAAATAACAATTTGTTTATTTTCACTGCTGTTATTTCACTGCAAAAATGTCATATTTTATCATTAGGTATAAAAGAGAACTGTTTAATTATCAAAACAGCCACACAGATGATGTATTTCTGTTTCTTTAAGTCCTATGTAATACACGAATTCAATCGCGCATTGTATAATAGACAATTATTTCAACTTCCGACTCAGGTAACTGACTTGGACATACAAGATACTATGTGGATGATCTTCGTATTATTTCCTTACTTTTTCCGGTATTGGTTTTCGATCTTCGATAACCTCCGTCATTGAACTTATAAACATTAAAGCGATATTCTTCAAGCTATGATTTAAAGTATGATTTTCATATACATATATGGAGTATAAAGTAATATTAGTTGTAAAAGTTTACGCTTTTAACGCTAAATATGTAGGAACTGTACTTATTTTTGATTCACGCCTCTTCTATTGTGAATTTGGTTAAAGTTGATATTTTTAGTGATTTTGAACAGATTTTGCAATGGTCAAGTTAATTTCTACAACCGGATAAGTGGACTTTTCCGAAATCGGGCAAAATTAGGAATCAGTAGCTTTATCAAAAAATATCCACTGTTTAATTATTGGCATGACACAAGTGGTCATTCCTTTCATCGTTTTCTGTAAACAATTATGTCAGTACATACATGTACTTTGTGTGTGGCGTGTGTTAATATGGTCTGTAACGTGTGATTATAACAAAAACAACAACATATGTGAAAACAACAACAAAAGAGAAAACGGTTCAGTGACATAAAATATGTAACAAATTTATTTAAATATGGTTAAGACAGAAATATGTACAACTCTAACATAGGTAACACGTAATTCCGTGCATTTGGTGAAAACAAAAACAGGTGAAAAAACTAACGATTATGTTAAAATACTCTGTTTCATACGTTTAAAATTGTATGTGATTCTAAAGGTCAATGTCAACAATGGTAAATACTAAGTAATGAGGCATAATTTTAAATACAAATTTTATGTTTAAGTTCACTTGTCCCAGTTTAAGTGTTTATCCTAACAAGCACACACGATAGTGGCATCGATCATACCCTAAACAAGATGTGTTTGTGAAACACTATGTCTCTTTGAGCGATTTTGACCAATATATTTGACCTTTCACCTTGAAGGATGACCTTGACCTTTCACCACTCAAAATGTGCAGCTCCATTAGATACACATGCATGCCAAATATCAAGTTGCTATCTTCAATATTGCAAAAGTTATCATTTTGACCCATATATTTGACCTTTGACCTTGAAGGATGACCTTGATCTTGACCTTTCACCACTCAAAATGTGCAGCTTCATGAGATACGCATGCATGTCAAATATGAAGTTGCTATCTTCAATATTTAAAAGTTATGGCCAATGTTAAAGTTTGTGCAAACCAACAAACAAACCAACAAACAAACCAACAAACGGACAGGGCAAAAACAATATGTCCCCCGGTATAGACTGGGGGACATAATAAAAACTACCCACATTGCAAGCTGATTGTCATTGTTAATGCACCGTCTAATACTTGTCTTAGTAAACCATTGAAGGCGATTGTACAAAAACGCCAATAAAATTGTCGAAGGGAATTTGTTTATCAGAAACGCGTCAAAAGTGTTCCTGACCTTGGCATGATTTATGGAAGAAGGAGCCAGCTTGCATATCGACAGTAACTTGCAAATTCTAATAAATCTCGTCGCAAGTATTATCAATAAAACATTCGTTAGTTCTTGACGCCTCCGAGAGCATGATGCTACAGTGTAGACCCAGTATGTCTGGGTATAACTTTGGCGTATATGTGTGCTTTTAACGCCTGCGACGTAAAGAGGAACCTCTACCGAACCATTCCGTCTTGACATACCATCGGCGCTAGTGTGTGCTGGGTCGATATCGCATCACAAAGCAAACATCAAGTCGGACTCTTATAACGGCGCTCAAAGGAGGGCGAGTACTGGTACTCGATGATTTCGAGATCCTCCATTTTAAGGCGGCTACCGGATGGTCTCCGACTGGCGTAGGGGATCGTGTTGAACTTCCGCTCCTCCTTCGTGACGCTGTAGGGAACCTTAAGAGTAGGGAAGTTTTAATAATTTTAGCTGCGAAAACGGGGCTTTATTCATGTGCGTGAAGTGTCGTCCCTGATTAGCCTGTGCCTTTCGCACTGGCTAACCAGCAACGACAGCTTTTCGCCTAGACTAGATTTCGATTAAGTGACTCCCTTTAAAACAAAATCCATAAAAGCGAATAGTATCGACCCTGATTAGCATGTGTGGATTGCACAGGTTAATCTGTAAAGACACTTTACGTGCACGCATCAATTCCTGGTTTCCCAGACGAGGCTAATGTCTTTCTTGTATGGTACATAGCTGCATGTATTTTTTTACAGGACATTGGTCACTTCTCTAAGTTATACAATCATATAGCATGACAAGAGATTCCCCCAATGGCCAATGCGAATACCACAACCATAACACATCATAGCCTATAGTTCATGACACCAATATAGTGAATAAGTAATCTTCATAAAAATCACCAGGAGAAACAGTAGCATTATCCGGAAATATATTTGGGAAAACTGGCCTATTCAAAAGACGACACTAAGTAAAGCTGGGTATACCGCATTGGAATCGTAAACGAAAGCCATTTGAGGATAAACAAATGTACAGCCATGCCGAAACTGTTATCGCTGTCGTACCTGTTTTTCTTGTATGAGCGGAGAGTCGGGGGTGTAGTCAGGCGTCATGGCGGGTGTCGGCGCCGGCAAGGGACGGACGGTGGAGCTGATGGACACGGTGGACATCCGGGACGACACCGACATCGCTCGCCGGCGGAAAGGCCGACGGGGGATCTCTATGTCGTCGTCGTCCTGTGACATGTACAGTTAAGATGGTCAGTGTATGCAATTAATTTTTTTTTAACTTAAACATCTTCACATATAAATACTCGGCAAAAGCTATAAAGGCAATTTCGTTATCAGGAGGTCCAGATTTTAGCGCATAATTGCTTGATTAAAGCGTAAATAACATAAACAAAATTCTTAGACCGATACGAACATTATTTTATATATTTTTGGAAGATATAACACATCTAGAAACAGTAAAACCCAACAGTATTAATTTTATTTAAACCATGATAACTCACGCAATTAATTACACTGTTATTGATCTTGCTTACCGCGCTGTCCTCCTCGGAGAAACTCATGGCTACTTCCGCTTCCGCCGCCTTGCGCTTGCGCATCTCGACCAGGAGTTCCCGGAACTGCTCCTTGAGCGTCTCTATCTTCTTCATCATCTTGTGGTCGTCGTCGGCATGGTCGTGTCGGCGGGCGTCCAACTTGTGCCGCAGGTTCTTTATCTCCTGGTGTATCAGCGACATCTTCTTCTTCAACTGAAATGTTTTGTACGCTATATAAGACGCGTCATGCAAATAAAGGTCTTATGCCATGTGTGGCCAGCGTAGCTCCAGACCAGCCTGCGCGGAGTTACCATGAACGATAATGAGATCACGACTTTATAGCGGTCAATGTAGCTCCTGACCAGATGGTGCGATTTATGTTGCTACGCTGGTCGCATATGGCATAATACCCATTCTCGCATGATGCTGCTTATATGACGTCGTAGTGGCATGCACAGAAACGTTTTCCGACAAAACGTCACAACAGGGTTTACATGATGATAACTCAATACGGTAAAACGGTTCTTTAGCGCTGGAAGTCATGTGCGTACATTTAAAGCTGTGTTACAGGTACATGCATGTCATTCATCTGTATACATCATGTGATATTTTATGAGAAGTATAACATCAGTTTGTTTAAGAAACGTTTAAGGTAACTAATAAAGGTATTGCAACATGCGGGTAATTACGAAGAACAAGTTGCATTCTTTAGGCCATTTACATCATTCAACCTTCCAGATAATGTTTTAACGTCATTTTAGTAGTATTAGCAAAGAATCGTCCATGTGAAAATCAATTGTCTTTGAGACATATTTCTTAGAATCAGTACAGACGAGATGCAATCACCACTGCAAATGTCGTTAAAAAACAACAGCAACAAATATACTTAAAATGTTGGCTACTTGTACAGGGTTTATGTGGAATGAAGAATGTTCCCCAGTGAGAAACACAACTATAACTGTTATTAATTACTACTGAAGAACATTCTAATGCTTACAGGCACAAACCAGAGAAATAATTATCCGAAGAATGTGCATGTGTTTAATTGTAATGACATTAACTACTACCAGAAGAAACCAATACATCTAAACAAAGCAAATTATCGACATTATTGCTTGGCTATAAATCGTAATGGAACGCAAAAACGATGCTCAGGCAATTCGTTATCACAAAGTTTAATTTACACTTACTATCAGATTAATAAAATTAATGTTTTATTAAAGTATACACAATTCATTCAGTCAAAGGGCTGTTAATTTCAAACATACCTGTAAGTCGTCTCTACTAATACCAGTTATTTCATAAATTGCATACATTTACGATGTATTTCAATGTTTTAAAATCGTTAAACTGTTCCCGAGTATTGTAGCCGGTTTACAACTAGCAATGCTACGATGAAGTAACAATGCCGTGTTTTAGATCTGTTAGGTTGTTTCTTTGAAATACGTCAAAGTATACAATCACGCTTATACAAGGAAGTCACCTACGTCCCTGACCGACCGTGTTTCATCCACCACAATGCATTTTATTCGTTGCACACCAACCTGATTCATAACCTTTAACACATATGAGCCTCGCTCTGGGAAAACAGAACTTAATGCAGTAGCGTAAACGTCCGTGGTAGATTAGCCTTTTCAGTCCGCACAGGCTAATCAGGGACGACACTTTCCGCTGTTATTTTTTTTTCTTTTAAAGGTAGTCTCTTCTGAGAGAAAATCCAGTTAAGGTGGAAAGTGTCGTCCCTGATTAGCCTGTGCAAACTGAAAATGCTAATCTGGGCCGGCAGTGTAAGCTTCTGCTTGCAGACTGCACATGCTAATGTGGGACGACACTTCACGAACATGCATTAAGCCTCGTTTTCCAAGAGCGAGGTTCAAAAGTAGTATGTATTTTGATCTTTTGAATTGAAAACTGGGGATTCATGCGACAAATATAAAGCTATCAGAATTGTATCATATGTTAAAACTTTATCTAATACACTGAAGACGAGAACATGATTTTACTGTAAATATTTTCGTATCAATACAATTATTCCACAGAAGTCTTTTCTAATTAGACTGCAATGTCCGAGACAAACCTTATCCGGATAAAGACGATAATTGTACAGGTAAAAACGGCAAAATATCCAAACAAACATGCATCAACAAAAATACTCACAAAGAAGCATCATGACGCCACGAACCACTCACCTGTGCGGCCGTCTCTTCCGGCCTTATTTCGGTGTTGAGGAGTGTCGGGTCGAACTTCCGGTTGTTTAGCTGTTCACCTGGTACCCGGCGATGACCCAGCTGGTCATAGAGCGCCTGCATCTGAAGACGGGATTCAGTGGGTATTTAAATGTTACCAAATGTAATATTCAAGTAAATTTCAAACGTAATGTTTAATTTACTTGGTTTATTGTATGTTATACTAAAGTTAAAAAAAATACCTGCTAATTTCTACCTCGTTAAATATTGCATTTGATTATTTCATTCTACCATAGGTAAAACAAAAATACTGTTCGTTTTTCGTGTGCGTGAAGTTAATAACCTAAGCGTTAAGTTTAATAATTTAGAAGCGCACATGTATTCACATGTGTCATGGATAATCAGGCATCGGTGAGAAATGTGCTAAGAGATGATAGCGACAATGGTGTGAGACCTGATAATCCAAACGGTATGCAGACACCTAAGCTGAGTAGATCAACTAGATAAACCAAGATACCTGAACTGTACACTGTCGTCTACATAAAGTATTGTATACCTGTAACTTTCTGGCCTTGATTCGGCTGATGAAGTCGGATATTTTTTTTAAATAATTAATTGGATCGAAGATTGCTTACAAAACAAACAAAAGTATGTTCATTAATGTACATGGTAATGTGAATGATAGTTTGGTAGGTAAAGCAAACAGCATAACCAATTCTTTAAAAGTAGTTTAATAGATGAATCAATATGTTCGGGTTTTAATCGAAGATTTTATAATTCTATGATAATATGTATGATTGGTTATGAAACTGACAAATGTTAATGAAATAATGTGAAGTGTGTCTAAACCGAACAGTGTCTGGACAGGGCCGGATGTCCGGTTTTGAAAAGTGTTCGGTTAATTAAGGTTTCGGCAAAATGCAATATTCATAAAACAGTCTTTTTAACAAGTTTATTCTATTAAACAAGAAGACACTAACATGTACTACTATATACTTTAAATACTATGCATATTTGTATTGTTAATTGTATATTGAAATGTACACTTTATACAATAGAAAATGTTAACTATAAACATGAAGCATGTCATGATTTGAATAAATATTCAGACATGTTGACGTATACAAGTTACGATAAAGAAAAAATATGTACTCGTATGTAACGCTTTTCTATAAATATATTTGGTTTCAAAATCTTACAAGAATATTCGGTTTTCCCAGGGCTCGGTTTAGAGAGGTTTTGCTATTCTATTACATTTAGGTATTCCTAGAAGAAATACATTTTTGTTTTTAAAGTATTATTTGTAGTTGCATGTTGTTCCGTCTATTATGTTGTTATGGTGACTTGAAGTCAAGTTTTGTCTATAAGTTTGTTTTAAGTGAACGTTCGTCACACATGTGACTCTGACAGTTGTATTTTGTGGTGGCGCTGGTCTGTGACAGCATTGTGTACTTATTATTCGGACATCATGTTAGAAGCAGGAGAACTGTATAAGTAGGAGACAAACTAACATACCCTGTATTTGTTTGTTCTTATTAATTGTATTGCTGTGTAACCTATTTCATTTTTTGTATAAGTGGTTGTTTTACCCATTAACTGCCCTTGGAATAGCTTTTGACGCCTGATCAGCCCTTTCAATTTTTTGGCTAGTGAAATGAATAGACGTGCCAACTATCTCACGTATTAAATAAACGTCCAAAGGGATAAACTGATAACAAAGGGAGTACGTCGTTTCTGGTCGACTTCGGTCGTTTTACAGATCGCATTAGTGACTATACTTGATATGAACCGAGAATAAGTGGATATTTATGGGCGGACAGAAAAGAAGTCATTCGAATGTACGGATATTGGGCATCCCTGGTATTTTATTAATGGAACAATTTCAGAAACCTATTTTCAGCAATCAGGTCGCGGTAAAACCATGTGGGTTCGGTCAGTCATCATGTATTGCTAAAGTATCAGTTATAAACCTTGTTATTGGTTTGCCAACATGTAGCAAAGTCGGTAATGCATGTGCGTAAAGTGTTATCCCCGCTTAGACTGCACAATCCGCACAATCTTTACGCCTAAACTGAATTTTTGCTATGAAGAGACTTCCTTTAAACGAAAAAAAAACCATAACAGCGGTATGTGTCGTTCTTTATTTGCCTTTGCGGACTGCACAGGTTAATCTTGGACGACACTTTACGCACATGCATTAAACTCCGTTTTCCCACGAGCGAGGCTCATTCATAGGTCTAATGAAAATCGTTATACACACGTTTGTCATCAAAAGCATAGCCTTATAGTTAATAGACCATTTTAGTGGTTAGTTTAACACAGGTTCACTATGGGAGTCTAATGGGGAGGGTCAAAAACGAGTTCATTACTGCCATCATTCATTCGTAAAATAAGTTTATCTTTAAAGGCTTTTTGCCAACCAAAAACAGAAATGCATAACACTTAGACCGACTTAAGATTGCGTAGTGTTAAATGTAAATGACAGTGTACTTTAATTCGAACGTAATTTGACGACATATTTTACGGATGTTGACAATTAATGTTTATGATGGACTAGGCCTTTGTTTAATTATATGACCAAAACAAGTGTAGACGATTGATGCAAACTGGTAAAAACGAATATTGATGGGATAAAGATAGCAACTTGTTCAGACTATCTATATTTCTGAAAGAGCCAACGCAAGAAACATGAAACGTGACATTGATGTTTTTCTTCAATTCGCATAACAAAAGCCAGATTAGTAAGCAGAAAGGTGGTGTTAAATAATAACTTATTAACATGTCATACACCGTGATGGTCATTTGTTACTTCAAAGGTATACATATCTGGTTTCCTACTTCACAATGGATCTTTTAACAATCACATTAAGAGCCATTTGCTTTATGTGTCTAGTATTGATGCAATATTGTATTTTCGATCTTTTGTGAAATATTTTTACCGATGTACCTTCTCATTAGGAACATACATTCAAATGGGACGAATCGTTACGAAATGAGTTCAACACATGTTTTACTGCCAAACTACCTAGTTTTAACAT